>JAOEHV020499307.1:0-21544 GCA_025447995.2 Isaurus tuberculatus
AATATTTAGCCTCTGGAGAGACTTGAACTCTCGACCCCTGGTTTACAAGACCAGTGCTCTAACCACTGAGCTACAGAAGCAGTTGCGGATGTAACAAATGAAGTTTTAAGTTTGCAGTGTAAATTTCTAGATCTGAAAAAAAAAAATTTAGCCTCTGGAGAGTGTTGAACTCTTGACCCCTGGTTTACAAGACCAGTGCTCTAAGCACTGAGCTACAGAGGCAGTTGCGGATGTTACAAATGAAACATTGCAGTGTAAATTTCTAAATCTGAAAAAAAAATATTTAACCTCTGGTGAGACTTGAACTCTTGACCCCTGGTTTACAAGACCAGTGCTTTAACCACTGAGCTACAGAGGCAGTTGCGGATGTAACAAATGAAGTTTTAAGTTTGCAGTGTAAATTTCTAGATCTGAAAAAAATATATATTTAGCTTCTGGAGAGTCTTGAACTCTCGACCCCTGGTTTACAAGACCAGTGCTCTAACCACTGAGCTACAGAGGCAGTTGCGGATGTTACAATTGAAGTTTTAAGATTGCAGTGTAAATTTTTATTTCTAGATCTGAAAAAAAAATATTTAGTTTCTGGAGAGACTTGAACTCACGACTCCTGGTTTACAAGACCAATGCTCTAACCACTGAGCTACAGAGGCAGTTGCGGATGGTACAAATGTAGCTTTAATATTACAGTTTTAGTTTTTAGAAGTTTTAAGATTACAATGTAAATTTCTAGATCTGAAAAAAAAATTAGCCTCTGGAGAGACTTGAACTTTCGACCCCTGGTTTACAAGACCAGTGCTCTAACCACTGAGCTACAGAGGCATTTGCGGATGGTACAAATGTAGCTTTAATATTACAGTTTTAGTCTTTAGAAGTTTTAAGATTACAGTGTAAATTTCTAGATCTGAAAAAAAATTAGCCTCTGGAGAGACTTGAAATTTCGACCCCTGGTTTACAAGACCAGTGCTCTAACCACTGAGCTACAGAGGCAGTTGCGGATGTTACGCTTAAAGTTTTAGGATTAGGGTGTAAGGTTCTGGATATCCAAAAAAATAATAATTAGCGTCTGGAGGGACTTGAACTTTTGATTTTTGGTTTACAAGAACAGTGTTCTAACCGGTGAACTACAGATGCAATTGCCGTATTTACCCCAAAAATAATATTGGGGGGCATCGCCATCCCAAAAATCATGTTGAAGCCCTTAATTATTTACGAATGTGATCCTTGTACCAAAATCTCCGAATTCCGGCAGAGAATATTTGGATGCCGAAGACGCAGGAAAACTTGTTTACTTCCGTGTTATAAAACTCCTTGGTAACGAGATGTTCTCCTTCCCGATATGCTAAGTCGTGTGACACTCCAAATAAGGAAGAACCCGCTAAACATGGAGAACATCGGAGGCCCTCGGAAACTCGAGGCAAAAATCCCAAGAATTTGCGTCTCAAAATGCAGGATGTGGCGTCTCAGAGGGGTTAAAAGTACTAAATTTCAAGGGGGAGCATGCCCCCGGATCCCCCTATCTTTCTCACGCCTGCGGCGCTCGCTGTCGGACGCCTTCGGCGCCCGAAATCTTGCCCCCCCCCCCCCCCCATCAAAATTTGCTGCCGCCACTTCTGCTACCTACGGCAGAAGTCAAAGACTCTCATGATCATCAGCTTAAAACTACATAAGCAGGACTTATACACGCACTAACTCTATGAGCCATCTAAGGCTCGTAAAAGAGTTAGAAGCTAAAGTTCATCACTGTATCAAGACGTCATTGTTGGCCGTTTGTCATGAAGTATAGATAAGCCTTTGCGAGTCCTTTCCTTGTGACTTATCTGTTTGTTATGTTTGTATAATGCATTATTAAGTGTTTTCTATTCTTGCTCTTAATCCACTCTTCAAAAATCACCAGTTTCAATTGTTTTTTCCGACAGGAAACAATACATAACCTTTCTGTTTTTTTATATTTTACTGCGTTCTTCAACGAGGTTCGAAAGTGTCGTTTTAAACTATAAGTATTGTAAAGTTTTTGCTGTGCATAATTTCAATGAATGTCCGCTGATCAAATTGTTAAAGATTTTGACTTTTTGACTTGTGTCAACGTGGTCGATAGTAAATGGCTCAGTAGCACAAATACTGGACCTACAAAGAAACCATAGGCGTAAAATATAAGTTTACCATAACATTACAAAAGTTAACGCTAAACAATTATAGCAGTGGTATAAAAGTATTAAAAGGATTATTAAAAAGCTGTAAGAAGCGGCAAAAAAGCGGTGAATTTTGGTGTGTTGTATTGTAGAATGATGCTTCTAGGTTTAGATGTAGTGAAATCAGTTATTTCGCTTTCAAAATAATTTGAAAGCCTTTTACCTGCTGTTTTTAGATAAGTTGACAAATTGATATTCCGGCTTTGATGAGCACCATGAATTCAGCACCGGCTCTTGGTAACGGCGAAGTTATCAATAGTTAATTTGCAAATCTTTTCCATTGCAAAGATTTCAATTCGGCTAAAAGGAATTATTGTTGATACGAATAAAATGTTTCAAAAATGCCGGCTATTTCATTCTATGGCAGGCAACAGTCAAGCAAATGGTAAGTTTAATGTCAAGACAAGTTTAGTATCTTTTGTATTTTGAAAAATTACAACAAAACTTCTTTAAAATAACTTGAAAATGTATCATGATGTTTGTTCTAAAGAAAGACGACAGTTATACATTTTGTTTGGGTTTTATTCAGGCATTATTGTCGGATCGAAGTATTTTGAAGTTTTTTATTTCTTTCTTCCCATTATCTGAACCAACATCTTTCGAAAACGTTTTAAGCACAGCTGTTCATTTACTATCTCTTTATAAAGAAATTGATATTAAAAATAACTCTACCCGTTTATCCTAAAACTCTGTTGCTTTTAATTGACCTGTAGCCTTGCATGCTGCCTTGCGGCTTCAAAGTTTCACAGAAGCGTTATCAACTTCTTTTTTCTTATTTTTTTCCAGATTGAGAATATACTAAGAAAGAGATTATATCGGACACTGTACTGATACTCCGGGTAATATGAGGGATATAGTGCACCTCCAAGTCGGACAATGCGGTAACCAAATTAGCTCTAAGGTAAGAAGATTGAAACTTGTTTTGTTGTTTGTTAGGATCTAGCTTTGGGTTTTCAATTCTAAGAAAAACATTGCAAAGACAATGGATGATAATACGTTCATGAACAAAAAATGGTGAGGGAAAAGGAATTGGATATTTTCATTTGAGGAATTGTATTGTGCAAGGCAAGTTATTGATTTACCTAAAGCCAAAGTTGTACGCATGTACACTTTTTGATGTTTTTTTGGTTTGCCGTAATATTTCCTTTTTTTCTGAAAAACCTTTGCCGATTCACTGCAAACAATAATTTCTTTGTGCAAGGATTTAAATTGACCTCAAAGTCACTATCTTTTCAAATAATTGTAGAAATACCTCAACCTGCTCATGTTACTTGATAAATTCTGGATCATTAAGATGCGGTCGACTGAAGTTTTCCAAAAAATTCTACGCAAATCAGATAACACTTTAGGACCTGAAAAATATTTTTTAGCTTACATAACATTTTAGCTTTGATGTGAATCTTAGCAATTGAGGGCTGGCGATCACACAACTGTTAATAAAAGGAAAAAAATGCGACCTAGTTTAATTATTTTTATGTTTGCTGCTTAACTATTCGATATTAAACTTGTAAAGATAATGTGGAAAAAATTTGATAAGTTCAAATTTCATTCCTCGTCTTTTCATGATCTTTGAATTTATAATCTCCCTGATGTTGTTGAATAGAAGCTATTAGGTTCATAGATATCAATGTACATCAGGGGCTCAAGGAAAAAGGAGAGAAAAGAAAACGAAAAAGAAAATCCAAATTGGTTTTTCTACAAAATTGTCTTAGGGGATGCATTTTCTTTTCTTTTGTTTCCTGAATTTGATTTTACTATACATGCTGAATATTAGGCAGCTTTGTACAAAGCATTTTATAAAATCATAAAATGAGAACGAAGTATTAAGAATCTCGTGTGACTCCTTATTGAAATCAGCTATAAGCGACCTGTTTTCCCGAATCGCACCACCCGTTGGCCGAATAAAATACAAAGCATTATAGAAATAAGCTTTTCCTTTTTTTAAGTTCTTTTTTTTTGGTTTAGTTTTATCATGATAAAGATTGAGAAGTGACTGCAGATCAATAGAAATTAGGAAAAGAGAAAGGCTGGGGACTTTGCCGCTGACAGACTCATGGAGAACATGGCCGTATTTGACAGCTATGACAAGCAAAAAAATCCAACAAATTTTTTTCGTATTTCCTATAAAACATTTTTTTGTGATGTAAAATACGCGATAATACGGAGTCAAGTATTTTAATAATAATAATAATAATAATAATAATAATAATAATAATAATAATAATCCCGTCCAGGGGGAATCAATGACTCTCATCCCTTTAACACTACAGAAACCGGAGATAAGGGCCTGCCCCAGGCTCGTTAAAGGTTTTAGCTTGCCTGTAAGATAGCATACAGCTAAGCGTATTGACCACCATAAATAAAGTTACTATTATTATTATTATTATTATTATTATTATTATTATCATTGTTGTTGTTGTTGTTGTTGTTGTTGTTAGTTTTAATTATCAATGTTTATTTTCAGTTTTGGGAACTTATCGCAGAAGAACACGGAATCAGTCCTAGCGGTCGATTTGAAGGACGCTGCGACAATCAACGCGAGCGGTTGAACGTCTACTTTAACGAGACAAGCGGTGAGATTTATTGTTAACACTGAAATGAAACCACCTTTTTTATGTTTATATGAAGGTGTCCTGTGACTTGTGAAATGAAAAATTTGGGCGAAAAAAAGGACGATATTTATGGTAATCGCAACTGCCATTATAATCATCACCATCATCATCACCATCATCACCATCGTCATCATCATCATCATCATCATCAGCACCATCACCATCACCATCATCATCATCATCATCATCATCATCACAATCATCATCATCATCAACATCACCATCATCACCATTGTTACACCATTATTAACATCTTCGTAACTATCACCCTCATCATCATCATCATCATAGTCATCAACTTCAATTTTATTACTACCACCATCGTTAGCACCACCATCATTACTATAACCATCCTCAATATCAATACCATTGTCGTCATCTACGTCATTTTTATTGCTATCATCATCAACATTACCACTGTGGTGTACATCAGCAATGTAACTAATGTAGCTAATCTCTCAACAGATGGACGCCATGTTCCACGCGCCGCTTGTGTCGATCTTGAACCTGGTTCAATCGATTCACTTCGTTCATCACGATATGGTGACCTTTTTAATCCCGACTACTGCGTATGCGGTGAGTAAAATATAACAATTGTATCATAAAACTGACTTTGGGCAAAGGTTAATGGGAATCGAGTTAGGAAATAACACATTCGCTATTATATAAGAGAATTGCCATAAACAATATTAGTATGGCAAAGGTAACATACAGGCTGTGGTTCTTACACAAGATAAGGGGCCGACCATTTGATTTTTGAGGGGGGCTTGTAGGTGGGTATTTTTTTTCCGCAAGATTTTTTTTTTCGTCCATGGGGTGGGCAGGACTTTTTCCCCTTCTGTTGCAGTACATTATATTTTTTTTGCTTTGCATGCAGTTTTTTTCTTCAAAATGAAGCTTGCAGGAATTTTTTTTTTCAAAATCATCCCCCCCCCTTAAAAATCAAATGGTAGGCCCCCTAATAAGAAACAGTAAAAGCGTGTTGCTTATTTGATGTGGCTGGAATAATATAGCACATGCGTACTTGCAGCCACTAAAATGGGCACTCAATTGAGCCCTGTGAAAACTTTGGAAAATACGACACTATCATTACTTATTACTCGAAGCATGTATCCTTTCTATGAGAAAATGAAATTCGGAGAATCTTTACTTAAAAACGTGAATTGCCGTCTGGTGAAAAAAATGGCATGAAAATTAAATATAATGGAATTCATTGAAAACGTTTACTTAATAATAGCAAAGTTGATGGAAAAATAGCTGCCCAGTAAAATGACTTATTGTAACTTAAAGGGCCTATGAAACGATATATTTGTTTGCACATTTAGAAAATATAGCGTTTCAAACGTACGATTCCAAAGTTTGAGTTGTGTAAAATAAAAACTGGCAATTTTATACAAGGTTTAAAATGGTTATTTTGACACTAAAAATGGTCACAGGGACTGGGTCGAGTGACGTAATGTAGAGTACACTGCGGCGAGGTTTTGTTTTATTTTTACTTTGATTTCAAAAGTTAAACATGTCATTGGTTTGCGTTTTGGCAGCTTTGCCCGGTGGGAATGCAAAAAACACAATAATCTTCTCTTTCTCCCCTTTTCTGTTTCTCCTCCATACTAAAAAGTTTGTTTGTGCACCCTAGATTACGTTACAATCTATTGTGTAGGTGGCATTTTGGCCTTCCGAGACAACTACCATTTTATGGGTGAAATATCCGAACTTTAAGCGCGTATAAAATCGCCATTATTTGTCCTACACGCCTCAAGTTATGGAATCGTACGTTTGAAACGCTAT
Organism: Isaurus tuberculatus; assembly: GCA_025447995.2. NCBI lineage: Eukaryota > Metazoa > Cnidaria > Anthozoa > Zoantharia > Zoanthidae > Isaurus > Isaurus tuberculatus. The sequence continues at coordinate 6,590 of JAOEHV020499307.1, forward strand.
TTTTTCCAAATGTGCAAAAAATAAAAAAAATAAAAAAATTTGTGTCATAGGCATTTTACGACTTAAGGTAGTTTCTCTTGCAATATACTTTGTCAAACTTTCTAGTTCTCTTTTGACAGGTCATAGCAGCGCAGCAAATAACTGGGCAAAAGGATTCTATACTGAAGGATCAGAGCTGTTAGAAACTGGAATGGATTGTATTCGTAAACTAGCCGAGCTCTGTGATTGCGTACAAGGATTTCAGCTGGCACACTCGTTAGGGGGAGGGACGGGCTCCGGTTTAGGTTCGCTACTACTATCCAAAATCCGTGAAGAATATCCCGACAGAATGTTAAGCAGTTTTTGTATTCTTCCTTCGCCGAATGTATCCGAGACTGTAACAGAACCATATAACGCGACCTTAAGTTTTCATCACCTGGTAGATATAGCAGATGCTGCCTTTTGTATTGATAACGAAGCACTCTATCACATTTGTTCAAACACTCTAAAAATGCAGACGCCGAACTATTGTGAGCTAAACCGACTTGTGGCTACTACAATGAGCGGAATCACGACAAGTTTGAGGTTCCCAGGACAGGTAAACTTAATAATTTAATAAACCCAAGGTTAAAACTATGATCCTTGCCGTATAGATATAGTGCAAGGAGCTGATGTTTGGCGCATTAACCTTTCGTCAGAGCAACTGTAATTTAGATAACTCAATTGAAATTTTTATTGATGGCGCTCGATGTGACAAACGAAAAAAAGTTGAAGAACGATTTCTGCCTGAAGTTGTGGTAGATTAAAAAATCTTTGCCCTCTCGATATACGAGACTCAATTTCATGTATCGAGCCAGTAAAATAATCTAATAGTAGGCTCGACACTTAAAACACACCAAAAATTCAGCTTCAAATAAATTTCCTTTACTGCAGCTAAATGCTGACCTTCGCAAGCTTGCTGTAAACATGGTACCGTTTCCTCGTCTTCATTTCTTCATGCCGTCTCACGCTCCGCTGATCCGCCACGGTTCCGAGAGCTACCGACCGCACGGTGTCAACGAACTGACAAAGGATATGTTTGCTGCACAAAACATGATGGTGGCTTGTGACCCGCGCCAGGGTAGATATCTCACCGTAGCCGCGATGTTTCGGGGTCAGTTGGCCATGAGGGACGTGGAAGAGACGATAGCCGGTATGCAGAACTCGTTTTCTTCTTCATTCGTGGAATGGATTCCAAACAACGTCAAGACAGCTGTGTGTAACATTCCGCCGACAGACCATAAAACCTCAGCAACATTTCTGTATAACAGCACAGCAATCCAAGAGGCGTTCAGAAGATTCGCCGATCAGTTTGCATCCATGTTTAGGAGAAAAGCGTTTCTCCACTGGTACCTCACCGAGGGAATGGATCTGATGGAATTCACAGAGGTATGATATAGAAGCATAATGAACTAGGAATATTTGTTGTAACCAAGCCAATTTGAGCACTTTTGTTTGAAACATTTTTAATTCTCTCAAATAGGTTTAGAGCTTTTGTAAAGCAAATCAACTAAAAACTATCAAAGACCTTCTATTGTTGAACAGTAGCAGTATTCACTTGTAAAGAGCTTAGAGTATGGAATAAGAGAACTTAGAGTATGGAATAAGAAACCCTCAAACACCCTCTTTTCTAAAGGAACTCAAACAACCTTAACTATTGTGATAAAATCGGATGCTGCGTCGGTGTTTCTATAGAAACAATTAATAAATTTTTAAGTTGTACACCGTAGAAGATAAAAGATGCTGACGTTTCGGACTTCACTCCGATGAAGGACAATAGTCCGAAATAAAAGGTCAGCATCTTTCACTCTTCTACGGTGGAAAACTTAAAAATGTATCAAACCTTAGCTACTGTTTTAATTAGCCTTAAGCTGTTTCCACAATTATTTCATTTTAGGCTAAACACCAACAGACAAATCAATACAGTTCTTTTCCTTCTTGTTTTGTTCTTTTTCTTGTTCCTGTTGTTTTTCTTGTTGTTGTTGTTCTTTTTCTGATGTCGTTTTGTTTTTCTTCTTGTTCTTGTTGTTCTTATTCTTATTATCAATAAAGAAAGCAAACCCACAGAATAACTGATGGCAGCTACAGAAAAAATGATTTTGCTTTGCAGGCTGACTCCAATCTTAACGACCTAATATCTGAATACCAGCAGTATGAAGTGATCGGCGTGGACGACTGTTTATGCGAGGAGGAAAACGAAGAACTCTCAGATTTTCCGGAAAAAAATCGAAGCTAATTAGGATAAAATTATTTCTTATAGTAATTGAAGTAATTTTCAATCATTCAGCTCTACTTTTTATCCACCAATGATAGAAAAAAAAAGAACTCTCGAATTTTCCTGGTAAAAATCGGAATTACTAAAGATAAAGATTAAAATTATAATACCCAATTAAAAGAATCGTAATTTCCACATGAAGATCGAACTTAATTAAGATAAAAATTAAAATTAATACACTATCAAAGGGATTGTCATTAATTAAATCCTTCTATTTTTCCATCAGTTAGATCGATAACGAAAATTCCTCGCATTTTTTGGATGAAAATTGAAGCTAATTAGGATAAAATTAATACTAATACTCTTTTAAAAACTTTTAATAATCAAGCCCTACTATTTATCCGCCACTGAGAATACTATTCTCACTAGCAGATAAGTAGTAGGGCTTGATTGACGTTTTTAAAACGAAGAACTCTCGGATTTTTCGAGAAGCTAATTATATTAAGATAAAGTATTAACTAATAACAATTTTAATAGTATTCAATGATTTAGCTCTTCTGTTTATCCACCAACGATGTACGATTTTGAGAATAAACTTCTATTCTTTATAAACTCGTCTTACAATCGCCCATGAAGTTGCAATGAAGGATAACACAAGCCTCAGCAAGGTCTTACGAACCGGCCATCTTAGATCTTAATCAGTTCGCTCTCGACTCGTACGAGGATGGGTTGAAACGAAAGAATATTACAACGATCGTAGCAGTGAGTCTACCGAACGGAAACAAAATCAAACATAGGTCAACTACCAGAAAAGTGAAAATGGAAAACTTCAGTTTCGTCTCATGACTCGCTTTTATTAAGTTCATTTCCCTAAATGAGATAAAATTGGTATTTTTAACCCTCCTTTAATTTACTTATATTTTTTTAAAAAAAGGTATGCAGGTAGATTTATGAATGTATTAGTGGGTTTTGGCCTGCAAATATAGTTTCTATGTATGTGCGCCTAGTTAAAATGTTATATAACTTTGTTGTCCATGAGATTTGGCTACAACTATTACAATGAGAAAACGTTTCCGACCGCTTTTTGTCACCCGCTTGTCATAAGTCCATACTTTGAAACGACTGGATTTGTTTTAATTAAATAGTATTTATTTTTTATTTCTGTTGATTTCCCAACCAGCACTCTGATTGAAGTAGTTTCTTCAACTCCAGAGAAATATCTCTAATTTTGGGATCTTTATCGCTGTAGACAAAGTTAAGACTTTCTAGAATGTGGCTTCTGGTTTCCTCTGACAGAATTCCGACGTTATCAGCACCTGGAAAGAAAAGTTCACTTTTAAACTAGTAATAATTGGAAATTAGGGGAGTGCGTTCGACCGACGACGTAGGAAAACGTAGGTTATCAATATTAGTCAACAAGCCACCACGGTCGCATGAGGTCGCATGAAGTCGAGGCATTTTAAGACGGTTGGTCGCCCGTACGAAAATCCCTCAACGCAGGATGGCATCAAGCCTGAGCCCGCGAGCAACCGCAAGATTAGGATGCGTTCTCCTTCGTCGAACGCAAAAATGATTAATAAAATACCACAGAGGTTGGGTTGAAATAGAAATTAAAAAAGTTAAAATAGATAAAAGAACAATAGTAAACTAATAACTTTATTAACTTCCCCGCATGGGCTTTTTGAGATAAATTACAATAAAACATTATACAATGAAATATAACAATAAAATATTTACAATTTAAGAACTAATTTAAAACTACTGAAAATTAAATATTGTACAAATTAAATATAGATAAATGTTCTTTAACGTCTCCTTTGAAAATATTAAACTTATCACAGTTACGGCTTGTTTATATGGAAAAAATTGTCCCGGGGCAAAGGGATATCTCACCTAACTGAGTTACTTGGGGCGAGACAACTTTTTATACATTTCTCTGTAAAACGCAGCTAACCGTTTATATGACGTCCCGGGACGAAAGGTTGTCTCGGGTGCCAGAGATAACTCTCCTAGCCGAGGCGAGATATCTCTTCAACCCGAGATAACTTTCTCCACATAAACAGTTTGTCCTTTCTTCCCGGGACAACTCGAGTGTTTATGCTTAAAATTTCTCGCGTTTGATTGCTTTTCCCGGGCCAGATGTTTTCCATGTAAACACACGGCAAAGTTGTCCCGGGTTCAAAACCTCGTATAAACTGCAGGTCAAGTTGTCCCGGGTGGAAGGGACAACCCTTTAATCCGGGATCATAAAAACAGGGCCTTAGTAAGGCTACTTGGCAAATTGATTGAAAATAACTGAAAATTAGCTAAATAGTTAGTAAAAAGCGTAATTCCGACATTTTCAGTTCGATAATCGACCTAAGTAGTGTAAAGAGAGGACGGTTCGATCGTTAGTAGAATCTTCCAAGGAATTAGTCAATTGCAAACTTACATTTGACCGAACTGCAGAGTGATTGCAATGCTTGTACCGCACCGAGCCGTACTGCTGCAAATTTCTTCACTTCTGTGAACAGTGGTAAAAAGAAGGGGTTAAAATAAAGTGAGCTGTACAATAATCTTTTCAGTTCTAATGTAATATTATTTACTATCAAGCTTTAAAGCGTGCTTCAGAAAGTAAGGCAATACAAAAGAAGGTACTAGCGTATTTAGCACATGCGTACTAGTAACCCATTCCACAAGGACTAATAAATAAGCTTTTACTGTTCAAAGAAAAAGGGAACCTTATTACAAGACATTTTAATTGGCAATACGCTACAGTAACAACACTAAACCAATGCGCTTGATAATAGTGGTGGATCAGATATCTTTTTTTCCAACCACAAGCTCCCCCAATTATCGTTCGTCAACGCTAATAAGACCGCCGTAAAACTCGAACACGATAATCGTTGTACACTTTTCTAATGGACCCACTAAAATTGACCAACATCTGACAGCTATTATGCTTCATCATAGCTCAGTAGGGCGTTGAACCGACTTCAAACCATGTAAAGGCTGTTATGTTTTTGTTCCTTTTTTTCTGGGTTCTTTATCTAGATACTTAAACTGTGTAAATAAGAAGCAAAGAGATAGTTAACAAAATCGTAACGTTAGTTCTAATTACAGTGGTAAAAAAATCTACTCCTCACAAGATAAGGGAAACATCAAAATGAAGAAACAAAGAAGTTACTCACCAAGACACCCACACACAGCTGGGGAGAGTACGTCTGTATAACCTTGTAACTTCGACTGGCGTAGTTGAAAAAGTTCCCCTGATCCCTTTTGAGTCCAATCCAGTCTAAAGTGAAATAAGTGCGATTTGATACAATTAGATAAGCTGAGTTTGCTTTAAAACAAAGTGATAACTTCAAATACAAAACACACATTACAAATTTATTTCAAAGGAAACTTGAAAATACTTGAAAACTTGAAAGGTACTTTAGAATCGTACCTTTCAGCGAAGGACTTGACAGCCTGCAGTACAACAACTTGTACCTTCCACGTGCTTGCTCCAAGAGCCTGCGATACCGTCTTACAGAGACGGCCAGCGTGCACATCCCCACTAACCTCTACAAAAACCAAATAAAAAACAACACCAGTAAAAATTTCTATATAAAGTTGTTAATGTAGATGACAACCACATAAAAACCAACAGGACACTGTAGATGTACCAGAGTTTATGAAAAACAATCCTTAGCCATTAGTTGTTAGACGCTTGTAAAGCTGGCATCATAATCGATGATGATGATGATTGTGATGATGATTATCATAGTGATTATGATGATATAATGATGGTGATAGTGTTAGAAGTTCTTATGACGATGATGATGGTGATTAGGATATGATGATGGTGATTAGAATGATATGATGATGGTGATTAGGATGATATGATGATGGTGGTGGTAATGGTTGTGATGTTGGTGATGACGATAAAGATGATATCACGATGGTGATAGTGTTAGAGGTTCTTATGACGATGATGATGGTGATTATGATACCATGATGATGGTAGTAGTGGTTCTGATGACGATGGTAGTAGTGGTTGTGATGACGATGGTGATAATGACGATCGTGACTATGATGATATCATGATGGTGGTAGTGGCTGTGGTAGTAATGATGACGATGATGATAACATTTACGCTATATTAAAGACATGTCTTACATTCAAAGTCATGTTACTTAGCAAACTTTAAAGACACTGTTCACTATTTATCCAAACCGCTAACTAAAGTCCAAACCACTAAGCGGCACGCCACGATAAAGCAGTACTTGTTAATGTCTTGAGTTCGTAAGGTTTTGTTTGTAATTGTAAAAAAATCCGCTTCTTAAAACAAATTAAAATACGATGCAAAATCAAGACCAGCCCCATGCAAAGCTCGCAGCGCCCTAACCTTTGAGGACCTATAACCACTGACCAAACAAATAATAATTCCTTTGCGTAAAAAAAATTTATAGTATCTTAAAACCAATGAAACATAATAAAAGCAGTACTTGATTAAGAAAAATTTGTTCACTTTCGATTAGTTTTCGATCAATGCAGTTATCACCAATATAATTTTAAACGTATTTCTTCACACTGCTGTATATATGATATCGCATAATAAATCATTTGTTTCCAAACTAACCTTGTCTGACCTGTTTTGGCCAAGTGCGGGCAAGGCATTGATAGGCAGCCATTAAAAACTCTTGGTTTTTAGCTTGTTCTTCTCTTCTTTCTCTAATTTCTTTTTCTTCTTCCGTTTCTTCGTTGTCTCCTTCAGGATTTTTGTCCTCCTACGACAGCAATCTACAGTTAAGCACGTTTTATTTTTCTTTTGCGATTGCAGGCTACAGATTGGGTTTTAGCAACAACTAGGGCCTCCAGAGACTTGACAATTTGTTATCGACAACCAAATACTCCAGTGTGTGGAATCACTGCATCGGACATAGTTAGTGGTCAATGGCTTTTTGTTGTCGATAAAAGATAGTTGTCGAAAACTAAATGTCTAGGCTGTGGAGGTCCTTAAATAACTTTTCAAGTGTCTTGTTACTTTCAAATTCACTCACTTTCTTTCTATTTGAGACTTATCATAAGCATCGTTATAATTGGTAATATTATTATCATCAATATTACTACAAACACCAAAATATCATCATTATAATCATAATCAGTCGTTTTTAACACCATGATGATATCGCCACCAACATCAGCAGTATCATCATTATCGCCATCATCACCATCATCATCAGTATCATCATTATCGCCATCATCATCACTATCATCACCATCATCATCGCCATCATCAGCATCATCATCACCATCATCATCATCATAATTCTCATTAGCATCATCGTCATCTCTATAAGATCATCATGATCATCATCAAAAAATCTTCAAATTAGTTACAATAGATAATGAGTACTCTTTGCAATACAAGAGGGAGTACCGCGTACTTAGAGTAACTTAAAAACTGGAAAAGCTAAGCCGCGGGCAAAAATGTGCAGGTAGTCTGAATTTGATTGTGTAAGACGGTGTTTAAATGGGGCCATCGTACATAAAAATATCAGTGAAGAAAAAAACACACAAAACATGTGAAATCAGTACTGTCAACAAAATAGCTTTTGCTATTTAATTAATTGTTGTCATTCTCACTAATCCTTTGTTTTTATTTAAAGCCTAAAGATTGTAAAAGTAAAGCTCGGCTTACTGGATCAAGAATGGGAAAAAGTAGATCTGCAACATCTTTGAATTTGTCAACAGAATAATCTTCTACGATCTGTCCGAAACAATCCAAAGCCGCAATCTTGTACTTTATGTTTGACTTCAGACATTCTTTAAAAACAGCATCTAACACCTAATACAATAATAAAGTAATATAAAAGTTATGTCAAGTAACATAAATAACAATAAGTAAAAAATTTGAAAAACTATAGGAAATTTCCAACTATAGTTTCCTGTGTTATGCATTAAAAACTAGACAAAAAATCAAATAAACTTGTATCGTGACTATCTCTATCGAAGAACAGAAAAATCGTAGTGCTTGTATGAAGTGGCTGGAATGATAATCACAGGTTTAGGTAGAACATGCGACTAATTCGGGTAATACCCTGTCACCAACTTAAAAATAACCAAAAATTACTTACTTGGTTTATGTTTGGTTTGACGTCAAGACTCTCGTTTTCAATTGGCTTTCTAAAAAAACATTACCATTATACAGCAACAACAACAAGGATTTGTTTGACAACACACAAGCAAGCACAACACAGGCACTGCACGCAAGAAAAACACATTAGTACACGAGTAACGTACGCACGAACAAAACACAAGCTTATAAGCAACAAGCGCACAAACAACACGAGTACATAAACACACACATACACGCACGAACAACACACTAAAACACGAGCAACGCACGCACTAAAAACGAGCTCATAAGCAGCAAACGCAAGAACACACGAGTACATAAGCAACACACGCATACACGCACGAACAACACTAAAACACGAGAAACGCACGCACCAACAAACACAAGATCATAAGCAACAAACGCACGAACAACACACGAGTACATAAGCAACACACGCATACACGAGCGAATAACACACTAAAACACGACCAACGCACACACAAGGGGTAGAGATTAGACTTTTTCTCTTTTTTTTCTATCAATGTCCTACCCCCGGGCTTACTATATAAGGCCAAATGAAGCTCAATATCCCCTTCTGGGGATATATTTGATGGTCAAAAGTCATAGTTTTTGTCAAATTTTCTACCCTGGGGCAGAGCATGAATGACAAATGTCCGACCCTGGGGTAATATAAATTGGTCTAATCCCCACCCTTAGCTCGACCTCTCCCCCTGGGGGCTTAATACTGATAGGTGCATTACCTGCACTTGATACAAAAGCAGGATAGAGCTTCCAAGAGAGATTCCTAGAAAAAAGCAGAAAAAGTTTGACAGCGTTAGAAAGAGTTTTGCGATTTTTTAGAAGATAAAACCGCTGTTTGTTAACGCTGAATATTTATTTGAAACAGAAATGCATCAAGTATACATTAGACGTTAGTTCAAAGTTACAACACGTAGTTTAGATATTTCAAGGTTGCAATGTATCGCCTTTAGTTGTGTTGAGACGAGCTCACCTTTCCAGCGTTAGACTTTCGCTTTCTTTTTTTGTGGCGCTCACTATCTTGAATGTTACTTAGCTTGGTTGAAGTGCCAGTCCCCACACTCGCTCTATTTATAAAGAGTGGAGACTGACAAAACTGAGTTACGTCACATTCAAGATTGCCGCATCGAAAAAAAAATGATGTCATCTCCAAATCAAATTTGTATGTTTTTACCCTCTGTTTATAATTATCAGTTTAAGGTAAGGAAAAAGATGAAAGGAAAGAAAGAATGTCAATTGAACCTAAGAATGTTTTATTGTAGTGGTTTCCCGCAAATAAAAGAGACTTCCTGTAAGCATAATTATTTTTAACCTTATTAAGCAAAATCCTTTTCCGAGCCTAGTGGCCCATTTGGCCGGCGCTTATCTCCGGTTTCCGTAGTGTTAAGCTGATGAGAGTCATTGACTCCCCCTGGACGGGGCACTAATCCATCGCAGGTTAGTTCCCAGCCGAAGCTGGTTCCCGTTTACCAACCTCGTAAGGATGGAAAGCTGAATCAGCTTTGGCGGAAAAGGTCATACAAATGTTCAAGTTTTGGCAGAGCCGGGGATCGAACCTAGGATCTTGTTGTTTGAAAGCAGAGATCTTATCAACTGCGCCAACCACTACAAGGTCAAACATGTAACATCCTTTTAAGCTTATGAGAGCTGACAAAGTAAATAAAGTAAACAACCTTTCCTGTCCAGGTGCGTCCTGGCAGACCACTGACCAATGCTGAAAGTAACTGACTCAAATAAGGTTGTGACATTGAGGGACCTGCAACGGAAATAAACACAGAGTTTTTACTTACTGCTAACAAATAAGAGAAGCGTTAATTGCCGTAAATAGAGTAGGAAGCTGACATTTAGAGTGTTAGCCCTTCTTCAAGGCAATGCTTCACATTTTGCTATTTTTTAACTTTTGATGTGTGCAGAAGCAAAACAGTACTTATTTAATACCATCTGTCCTGTATCAAGTTTATGTTCTTACAACCTGTTCCCGACAGAGGCTCGTTACTATGAATAACACGTACAAACACCTTCTAACGTTTACGAAGTAAAGGAGGAAGGTAATGGAATAACGAAAAGGGATTGCCATCTGTGAGTACTTTAAATCTCCTCGTCTAAAGGATTCTGGAATTCAAACATAAGCTTCCGGAATTCACGAACTGGGAGCCGAAAAAAGAATTTTGCGACCTCGGATCCAGAATCCAATATTTTATAGGATATCCTTACATTGGTCTGTTTAAAGTTCACTGACGCTAAGAAAAAGACTAGATTCGACTGACCTAATTTATTGGCAATGGAGGAAACTGTTTTAGCTGCTTGTACTTTGACAGCCCAGGACTGTGATGTGAACGCCGTACAAACGATCCCTACTATCTCGCCTAAGTATAGCTTTAAACCAGCTTCTGTACCTGAAACAAATTAGAACATTTTTTCAAAAGAATGTTTCAATTTATATCAATACGTACTGTTACATTTTTCAAAGATCATCATTATCTGATCTTTATTCAATCAAGCGATCTAGCAAGGTAGCGTTACCGGCTTGCGTGAATCGTCTCGTTATCCATCCCAGAAGGCTATGAGCGCGTTCATGGTAACGTAAAATTTTGGTACTAGAAATTGACGAACTGGTTTTTTTTACGTGGTATTCTTAATTATGTTCAACCTTGTTATATTGAGCTTTATAACGTTTAGCGAACTTCTTTAATCGAGAAATACATTCAAACTTCTTAAAATAAAATAAAAATTATACGTTTACAAACTTTTTCTATACTATTTATGCTTTTTTATTTCCGCTTTTTCAAAAGTTATGTCTTTTGTCCTTCTGCAATGCAGTCTGGGATGGATGACGAGAACAATGACTTAAACTGCTTACATTAACACAAAGATTGTTGTTATAACTTCACTTCTATTAAAAACTTATCAACATTATAATTCAAGTCAAATCGCACCTGGAGTGTTATCTAACCAAACTTCCTCCCATACCGATGATTGTGAGCTGGATGTAACCCGCGAACTTTCTTCTCCTATATCAAGTCACAAAGGTTAAATTCAGATATGAACGTCTTGCATATTTATTACTATAGTGACATATAACTGTTGTGCTAATGTAAAGTTCTGAAATGTGGAGTGCAACAGTTGCAGACAATGGAAAACTGGACATCTTCCAACGTAAATGCCTACGTAGGATACTTAGGATTCACTGGCCTGAGAAAATCGCAAACGAAGACCTTTATGAGAGAGCAAAAATTGTAACGCTGTCATTAACGATCAAGAGAAGACATTGTAAATGGATAGACCACGTGCTTAGAAGAGATGCGAACAGCAACCTAAAGATCGCACTTACATGGGCACCTGAAGAAAGGAGGAGAAGAAGAAGACCATGAAATACATGGAGGATGGCAAAAAAGGAAAGAGACCAACTCGGGTGGAATTCGTGGAGCGAGGCAGAAAATGAAGCAGAGGACCGGAAAGGATGGAGGGGGATGCTGAGCGGCCTCACGCGTCCGTAAGGGCATGGAGAGGATAAGTAAGTAAATAAGTAAGCAGTGACGTAACACTGTGATTAACACGGCCTTAGTATTCTTAATAAGATGAAAACAATTATCCACACCAAAATCAACATCATCATCATTATAATCATCATTACTACCCTCATTATCATTAGTACAATCATCAATATTTTCTTAACCATAACCATCATTATTATTATCATCATCAAAGTTATCATAATCATCATCAGCTTTATCATCATCGCCGTCATCGTTGTGATCATCGTTATCATCATTAATGATAAATGATAAACAATTTTTGCAAACATGAAACAAAGAAAAACGAAAAAAATTCATAAAGGAATTACTCAATCATATCTGCAATGACTTACCACTGCCCTTCTTTGTATGCATGGCAAAGTAAACAACTGGAAGAGCTCTGGCTGCGTGTCTCTTCATTATATCTGACGCTTGTCTCGATATCGCTTGCAACGTAAGACCACAGGCTTGACGCAAACCGTCATCTACCAAAATGACACAGATTTAACATTAAACTAGGAAAAACCAGAAACTAGCAAGTACTTTCGAATAACTCAAATGATCAACTGGTTTGTTTTCTAGTGATCTCCCTGTCCTACGACAGGGCGACAACACATGCCATACACGCTTTTTGTAGCTTGAATATCAAATCTTCTGTACGCTTCAGAGGTAGCAGCTCATTAAGCTTCTTTTAATTAAACTAACCGAGTAACGCAAAACCGTTCCGTTCAATTCCTTTCACGTTTAACATGAAAAATATGCACCCGAGCTCGCATTCGATCCACCAAGAATGCGAGAAAAAGGTGTTCGACCAACATCAAATTCGGGATTTTATCTGCTAAGCGCTTGCGTCTCGGCATTCTAACGTAAAACGCAATCGCTTTCCATTTTCGTTTACGTAAAGATCAATACCGATTTTGAATTCAAACACCTTGCAAATCTGTCTCTGCTGATCAAGACAACTAATGGACTTTATCATCTCTGTCATTGTCTACGCCCACCTGTATAAAATCTGTATTATCCTCTATGTCAGTTGCTTCAGTTGACAAAAAAAAATGAAGAAACTTCACCGTAAACAGCATTTTGAACAAATAATTTGCAACAAACCTTCTTTCTCCAAGTACCAAGACTTTAGTCGGTCAATCACCTTCTCAATACTGCTGTCTTTTGCCACCTATCATAAAAAATACTTCTATCGAGTACAATAAAAACGTCTGAGCTTTGTTAACAGCCTAATGTCCCATAGAGCAGGTACTTATGTCCGGTCTCCGTAGTGTTAACCGTATGAGAGTCTTTAATGGAGCCGAAACCAATTGATGAATTTCACACAATTTAGGTATCCTGCTGATGAACAGTAACTGATTTGCTATTTATTTTCAGCAACATATATAGCTTAGGTCTGTTCAGTTATCAATTTGACTCCCCTGGACGGGACACTAACAGATCGCAAGTTAGCTCCTATAAGAAGACAGAAAAAAATCTACCAAGACCTTGAGGAAAAATGGACACAAAGATCATAAATCTCGGAAGAGCTGGGGTTAGACCCAAGGACTTTGTTGGTGAAAACCCGAAATCGTACCAACTGCAACTATCACGCTTTTAACTTCCAAAATTAACATAAACATAAACAACAACAACAACAACTATAATAATAAGAAGAAGAAGAACAACAACAACAACTACAATCTCTATAAGAATGATAACTCCCCTAAGACAAGCTCTTCCGTGTTTATTTAGCTATGATGAGGCTAAAAAAGGCCGAAACTATTGTCATCAGGCTGCAAACAGCAGGTTCACTTCTATTTATAGTAGATTTAAAGGGTCATGCCCGCTACCAACGTAGCCTTAGTGTCCATATTAGTGGCTGCAAGTTACTGATACTAGTACGTATATGTTACCATGACTTATAATTACTATTTCAGCCACATGCCACAAGCATTACGCTTTTGCAATTTCTTAAAAAACCCTTTCCCAGTTAAGAAGTCCAACTGGTAGGAGAAAAACATTGGATATTCAAAAGGGGACGGTCACGGTTTGCGCATTCACGTCTGTTTTACTTTTAAAATCCTTTCTGGGCCGTAAAGAAGTTTTGGTAGTCTTTTCTTGGTATATCTCTTTGAATAAAAAATCATTCTCAACCTTGGAGGAGGTAGCCCCATCAAGACTTCTATAAGTAATCGAGTTTGAATCTTAATCTTTGAGCGGAACGAAATTGACCCTGTGATCATCGTGTTGATTAATGAAAGCGGGACTTGTTGAACCACCGAGGAACACTGCCTTATTCATAGAGTTGGCTGTTTTACAAAGGGTAAAGCATTTCATCCTAAGATTATTGAGGAAAAACCCACTCAGTGTTTAGAGTGAATTTTGATGTCAGATCACTTGCACTGAATACAAACGCGTCTAACCACTGTCACACTGTCTTCCTAACAAGATTAACAACATGACAATATCAAAATATTAATATGGTTTCTACAAAAATAGTTAAAGTTTTACACAGTTTTACATGGAACCTTCAAAGACCCAAAAACGTTCCATTTTAGAACATTGAGAGTAACGTAAGTAAAACAGAAGTCAAGACAAAAAAAATAAAAATAAGCAAACCTTAATGAGGTCCCCTATCGCTGTGGAATACGCTTTCCTCACGGATGCACTTCGGTCACTTAAACCGGTCAGCAGTGCACTCAAAAGTTTGCCTATTAGACAAAAAACATCAGAAATTCTCATAAGATAGTGAAAACGAAACTTTAATTATATATTTGAGGAAGGAGAGTATCTCCGAAAACGTTTTATAACAATTTTTTTTTACAAGTCTTTTTTACAGATTTTAACAATTGCAAAATTTTTAGGCCTGAATGGCACAAAAAAAAAGAAATTCGTGATATCGTATACGTCCTACAAAAATATTTTAAACCTTGTACAGGAGGTACAAGAATATTCAACAATTATATATTTCTCCCCTTTATATATCATGTGTGCTCGGTTTGAATGCAGCTAAAATAACAGAATTTTTAGTCGGGCTACGCGCAGCGGCCCGACTTTAGTTTTACCTTTTTGCCAATCTGTCACGTCGCGTTTGGTCA
>JAOEHV020499414.1:0-21541 GCA_025447995.2 Isaurus tuberculatus
TAACGGACGGTTATTATACAAGACAGTATTAAGTTACATGGCGGCATTTGTTGAAAAGATCAGATCGTTTGTTAAGAAAATTTGATGAGCATGCGTTTGATAATTCCCCACATGATTTTAAAGTCACGTTGTTGTTCTTAATTTGCCAAATGTATTTAGAAAGTTCTGTTTCATTCTTGCATTTGATGTTGTTTTGCGATTTCCGGTGGTTGCGGTATCTTGTCTTAAAATTGTTTGCCGTTATTCCATAACTAATCATCGCTGCTGATAAAATAACAAACTTTTACAAGCTGGAACCGACAACATACCACGATCTATTGGAACAAAACATTACGAAATCATACAGTACATATGTATATATAGTTGAGTGTGTGTCCGAGTTGGTTCACCATATTTTAAAAACCATGCAAACTTTATTAAAATTGTAAACAGTTCAAACACAAAATTTACTGTTAGCCTTAGACTTTTAGAGATAATTAAGTGAAATGACTTATCATTTTGCTTGTTTGTGTTTCATCCACCTAAAACGCTTTGCTAATTGTTATAAAAATGACCTTTGGCACAATAAATATGAACACTGACCCAGCAATCAAGCAAATTCTTGATCAAAGTAGCAAATAAACAAACCCACACACATTCTGTTGTAAATATTATCACAATTAAAATGAAATGATGGATTTTATTGATTAATTGTACTTAACTGAATAACTCAACTTTTCATCTTGTTTTTGTAATTTTGATTCATGCTGGTTAAAATACAGTAACATTCACAATTTTATGTACAGGTAGACCAGTGAATGCCTCAAGGGCATCTAGTTTACTCAATAATTTTCCTTTCAAATTATAAAACTGATAATTCATTAAACACTTACTTGATTTGGAGCATGTCCTTTCATCCGTGTTATCACCACAGTCGTCAAACCCGTCACAGTACCAATGAGGTGGAATACAACGGCCATTATCACAGGTGAACTTCTCTGGGCCACAGGTAGCTTGTTGGAAAACAGTTAATTAGGCACCCACGGCAGTTTTTTTTTAACTATTTATAAAAATTTCATTAATTTAATGTCCCCTTAAAATAATATTGTTCAAGAAAGTTTTCTTATAATTATTTCAAATCATCGTTGTTAAAGTTTGTACATGATAATTTGAAAATGTTGCGGCTTTTTTTAACGCTGTGATAATACAACATTAAATTACACGTAACATGATAGCCACAGTTCAAAACCATCCAATTTAAAAAATAAAATTTTGTTAGAAAATAGACCATGAACCTTTTTTGCTCTTATAACTAAAAAATAACAATACGATGACAAAAGACATTGAAGGAGTGCTAGGATCCTGTTAAAACTTTCCTTAGTTATAAGAGAAAACCGGAGTCACTGATTTGATGTGTAGCTCTAAGCAGAAGCCGGTACTCCTTTTAACAACTTCGTAAAAATGAAAAACTGAGTCAAATGCGGCAAAAAAGGCCATAAAAACGTTCAAGTGTCTGCAGACCAGGGTTTCAAACCTGGGACCATGTGTTCTAAAGGCAGAGGTCTTACCAACCTGGCTGATACTAAGTATTAAACTAACAATTCAATAACCAGAAAAAACTTACTACACTCCTCCTCGTCAATGCCGCCTGGACAATCTTCTTTGTTGTCACATCTGGACACGTTTTTGATACATACGCCATTCCCACAAGCAAACTGAGAAGGCTCACATTTAGCTGAAGCGAAGAAAATTTGTTAATAACCAATAACACTTTGAGTGATTCCTTAAGTCCACCACAAACTAAGAAAAATTGCTGCCATCTTATACTAAACTGCTTTAAAAAGCACATTGCCGATCTTGTTACTGTTAGGGTTCGCGTTACTTTAACAAAAATGAAATTCAAGTAACTTGTACAGCATTTTAACCTTGACATTTCTACAAATTTTATATTCCAGAAATATATAATTAAAAAAAGTACTGTACCAAGAATTATCACTAGGTGTTACTGTCTTACCACTAAAAAAATGAAAACTAATAAAGAAAAAACCTGGAATACTTATTTATCATAACCAAGCACACCAAATTGAAGATCGATTCCGTATGTTTTCAGCAAGAACTAGCTTGATAATAGATTACTAGAAAAAAAATTTTAATAAATTTCTGCTGCTGCAACAGGCAATTTCAAGAGTTTATACGCCGAAACATCAGGACTACAAACTAAAAGTTGACCTTACAAAAGTATATTTAGGGCGGGAACTCCTGTATTAGTTAATACCAGGATTAGTGCACCTTCAAAATATAAAAATTCCAGGATTTTTTTCAGGGCAATTTTTTTTTGCTTTTCTAAGGTTTCTTAGAAAAAATAATTTCAGAACCAGTTCACAATATTGCCATAATTTTTAAATAATAAAGTTGAGTTGCTTTAAATCAAAAGTGCATGTTTTATGGTAATCATGTTGTACATGGGAAATACTTTAAAACTGTTGTTTTAAGATTAGTTTTTAGAATTTTTTTGGACTAGATATACAAAATGCCAGGTTTATCTAGGAATTTCAAAACTTCCAGGGCACTGAGAAGGCTCAAGGGTTTTGGATGTTTTTGAGAACCCGTATGAAGACTGTAATACAGAAAAGGAGGATTCACAAAGCAACTGTGTTATACTTACGACAATTTTTTTCATCAGTACCATCTTCACAATCTTTATGGCCATCGCAACGCCATCTTATGGGAATACAAACGTGGGTACTAACACAGCTGTACCTATCAGGTGCACATGAAGGCGGATCTAGGAACAAAAACAATTTGTATTACAAATCATTTCACAAGTGATCAAGATAATTAACCTGAACAAAGTCCTCCATTAGAAGGTTCACAACTTTTTTGCTCATGGTTTTTTCTATTTCAAAGCAGCACAGTGCGGGCAGTTGGTAAGATTTCTCCCTTTAAACCAAAAGTTCCTGCACTCCATCCCCAGCTATGCTGAGATTTAAACATTTATGTGACTTTCCTTTTAGCCAAAGCTGACTCTGCTTTCCATCCTTATGAGGTTGGTAATACAGCTTCTAGTTGGTACTAACCGCATATTAGTCATTTAAGGTGAGTCACGTTTTTCCCACCATATACCAAATCTTCCTCCTCTCCCACCCAAATGAACTCTTTGTATCAAAATTAACTAAAATAATCTGTTGAAATTAACCATTCTTCGCACTCCTTCCATTAAAACTTTCAGTTTGTAACTCGATTGGTTTATAACGATAACATAAAAAAACACTGATCATTGCCTTTTTACGAGTTAAATGACTCCTTGAATCAACCTATGTAAACCTAGCAAATTTTTTTTTTTAACTCAGCACCCTTGTGAATCATTTAGGATGATGAACAATTGAAAAAGGGTATGATATTAAAGATACTCCATGCTTAAAAGTTGGGGCTACTACTAAATTATTTTTCCAAGCTGTAAAACAATAGCTACGCTTTTTTAAAATTCTTACCTCCACATTCGTTATTGTGAAGGAACATTCCAATGGGGCATGAGCAAGAGTGAGTTTCTCCAGTATTGTCTACTTGACAGATATGACTGCACTTGTTGATCAGACATTTGTGTGCAACTGTAATGATCAAAATCAGGTGCTTTTAAACATAAGAATTTTAAGTGCAAAAACCTCATGCATGGTGCTCACTGACTGATAATAACAAAACTCCAGGAGTTTTCCAGGAGTTCTCCCGGGTAGAAAAATTATTTTTTCAGGACCCAACCCCAAATTCTCTCTAGGCAAAAACAAAAAATGAAGAGGGGGCTCAACCAAATCATATAGGGGCAGCTGTTTGAGTAACCACGCCACCAAAACAATCGTGTGGTTCTTCAGCTTTCCGGTCGAAGCAAACGGATGAAGATGACCAGAATCCCCAGAAAAACACTTCCTGAAATTGAGTCTCTACATAAAATATAAAAAATACATACAATCATAAGTCAGATGCTTCTGCAGGTATTGGCTTGTTTATAAAACAATTGCAAATTTTTCCACAAAATTCCAGGAGTGTTTCAGGAGTACAGGAAAATTATCTGTTTTTCCAGGAGTTTTCCTGGGCCCTGGAAAAACATTTCAAAATTCCAGGAGTTTTCCAGGAATTCCAGGAGTAGTGAGCACAATGCTTATGGGTATTTAATTTCACTATTTCAATAAGCAAAAACAAAAAAGGCATTTAACTTTGTGATTCAAGCATTTTCACTTTCACTATGTTTAAAAAGGTCTAAACCTTTTAAAAGTTACATTTGAAATAGAACAGGCAAAACGCGTACCAAAAATGTTTTACCAAAAACAGCTAAAAATATTCTTAGTTACTAACCTTTTTTCCTAGTCTTGTTTACAGCCACTAGATCACTGAGTTTATCAATATTGGCTTGGATGGTAGAACGTTCCTTGCCTTCTTTATTTACTCGTAAAACGTTCTCAGTCTTTCTATCAATCCAATACACATGTTGATCATGGACAGCTAGTCCAACCGGCTGGAACACGTACATGTCAACCAATGATCCACGTTTATTCCCTAAATATATCACACAAACAGATGATCTTTAAGTCAAGGGTTTGTTTCTTTTCATTTTCTAATTCCATGTCTTTCCACAGCTTTTTCACAATCTTTAACATTTTTCCACAATCTACTTTTTTAAAAAAGTATTCTAGTTAAGTTCTTTTCCTGGTATGTGAGCCAAGGTAAAAGAAAGAAGCTCACTTTACTTTCACTTGTAACATTATTAAAAACATAATGTCCATAATGTTCAAGGTAAGTATGAGAGACGTTTAAATGTATTACCTGAAAGATCAGCCCAGTCTATTCTTTTCAAAAGAGTGTCTGTCCAATATAATCTTTCTTCTATAGCATCAATAGCCAGGTCACCTGGTTGGGCAGTTATCATGGGAACAATGTTCTTGACCTCTTCACCATTCATCTTTGATTTTTTAATAGATGCTTTTTCTGTCATATCTGTCCAGAACATCAGCCTTGAAAACGACAATTATAAGATTTATAATATTAAGCAGATCTTTAATCTGTATTTTGTGTTTTCAAACACTCACTGACTTTCATAATCATTATCATCATAATATAAAAACTAATCTGATATGCATATAAAGTAATATCAAATGTAAAACAATAGCCATAAATTAAGAATCAAAATAAAAAATAGACTATTACCAAAAGAAGAAAATTTTAATAATGATCTGCAACTAGGTTAGGTTTAGTTTTAAACATAACGCAATCATAAAACAAAAGTTCTATCAGTGCGTGGAATCAAAGACGAGTGATGAATAAAGGGTTCCACACCATATCAACGTGTATCAACTTACCCTTTTTCTGGTAACAAGACAATAGACCTTGGCCGCTCTTCACCTCTACCAAACATTTCTCCTAAAGGTTTCCTATATTTCAAGCTGTAAACCATAATGGTGTTTGTTTCTTCATCTGTCCAAAACAATTGACCACCAAAGGGATCAACAGACAAATCAAACGGTTGAGCTTTGGCCTTAGCATTACCAGTCAGATTAAGAGCTTGGACCTGAGTGCCATTAATACAGCCTTGTTTAATATTATTAGTCTTCCTATCAATCCAGTACAAATAGTCAGTCATGACATCATAGTCTATTGCAGTAACATCATTTAATTTGCTCATAGGAAGAATCACATCAGGGTTTTCTTCAGGTTTTTTAAATGTCACCTGTCGGATGTCACTTGCCGTGCTTATAAGAAGAAATGATTTTGGGCCTGAAAAGTACAAAAGGGTGAAATTTTAAAGCTTTTGATTTACAAGGTTTGTTTACAATAAACAAAAAATTTACAGGTAGAAAACTTTTTAGTAGTTTTTAAGTTCTTGTAGTAATTTATATATTGTGTATACCGATACTAAATTAAACAGACTACTTGATTACTCCCAGAACTCCTTAGCAATCAATACCTATTGGGATATTAATAGAGTGACAAATACAGAAGACAATATTTGTATATCAACCAACTAACACTTGATAATAATTATATCATTCTTCCTTTAAAACTAACACAAATTTAAGTCTCGTAAAAGAAGCAGATTTGTAAGACGATTAAGAAAAAGGACAACATTTTTTTAGTTTTATAGAAATGTTTCAATTGAACTAAAATCATCTTCAGTACAGCAATAAAAGATAGAAATTATGTTAGTAATTTATACACTAAAAAGTATCTACTATAGACTGTCACTAGAATAATGGAGTAACGTAAATTGCAAAAAATTCCGGTAAGTTAATGAAAATGAAAATAAAAATAAAAACAAAACAAAGAAAAAAAATTCACCAATTAGCATTAAACAGAGAGAACTATATTTAAATGAAAAATTTGTATGTTAAGGGTCGAGGGTTGTTCCCATTCAATGTGAAGGGCTTCTTTAATTTTTAATTGAAACTGAGGGAGCAGAATCCAGAATTGTGAAGCAATCCTCTGTGCAGAGATTGTGACAAATTTCTGAACTCTGTAGATGTTTGAAAACATGAGAGTTCCTGTCCGTTAACAAATGTTCGCGTACAGGTGTTGTGAAATGTCGGGAAGTTTCGCCAATGTAACGAGCACTACAGCCTGCGCAAGAAAAATTTAAGTCTAAAAGTCAAAACATCATTCTGTTCAAGGCTACAGGGTAATTTTGGACTCTTTATAACGACTGGAATTGTAATTAAATAAAAAAAAGTAACTACTAAATTATGAGTGAGTGGAACCAGTAATGTTTATTTTTCAGAAAAAAAATAAAATTGGTGGCTAATTCTTCAATTGACAATAGTAGAGTAATGTTAACTCAGGCGACATGAGGTTATTTATATGATGAATATCTTACTGAATGTTTATCTGTTCAGCAAATTTTAATAAGTAATTCATTTGTGCTTTGCAATGAAGTTACAAAAACTTTCAAATACTTGTTAAAGTAAAAAACCAGAAAGTAAGACTGAAAATTTCACCAAAATTTGCTGAATGTCTGAAACAATAAAAATCTTGAATAATATATGATAGGAGTTTTGAACATAAACACAGTTAGGGCATAATTATTATCCACCATACCTTCGCATGTTTTGTTGTCACTCTTTAAGGTATAATGAGTGGGGCAAGCACAAGTATACTGATTCAATGGCTTGGCTAGACACAAATGACTGCAGCCTCCATTGTTTAAGCCACATCTATTCCATCCTGAAATTATATCAATGGTAAATGATTTATCTAATAATGTTTTTGATATGACAGTGGTGTGGTTGGAGCAGTTGGTAAGAACTCTGCATTCAAACCACAACATTCTAGATTCAATGCCAAGCTCAGCAGACATAACATTTTAAAAAAAAACTTCTTTTCCACCAGAGCTTACTCAGCTTTCCATGAGTACCAGCTTAGGCTGGGAGCTAACTGCAATATAATAGTGTCCCATCCAGTGGGAGTTAAACACTTTCATCTGCTTAACACTGCAGAAACTGCAGATAATTGCTAACTCAAAAGGATATTAGGCTTGTAAGTGGTTTTAGTTTAGTTTCATTTTTGATACATGAAAATATCATTTTCCAACAATTCCAATTTAGTGTTGGATCAAAAGACTAAAGCAAACATTGATAAATATTTCCAATATTACAAGAGTACATGAGAAAATGAGAAAATTGTGCACTTGTCAACATTACATGATGCAAGAAGTTATGAACTGACAAACTTATTCCATTTGACATAAAAAAGGAGTCACTCACATGATATTTTTTAAAAAACATACCTTCTTGACGGCTTGAATGAAAAACCAGCACATCCATAATAAATTCCACTCTGTTTTGAATTCGGGTACGATTCAATCCAGTTGTTTTGTTGGCTCTCTCAATAGAATTTAACACCCA
Source organism: Isaurus tuberculatus (assembly GCA_025447995.2). NCBI lineage: Eukaryota > Metazoa > Cnidaria > Anthozoa > Zoantharia > Zoanthidae > Isaurus > Isaurus tuberculatus. The sequence continues at coordinate 7,863 of JAOEHV020499414.1, forward strand.
GTCAGACCAATAAATGTAGTCTTCGAATAATGTCAGTGCAAATGGTTTAGCACTAGTTTTTGGCATTTGAACAACTACAGTCCGGCTTGTTCCATCAAGATTAGCACTTTCAATGACATTATTTTCAGCATCAACAAAATACAGAAGTTGCTTCTTGAAGTCAATAGTCAAATCATTTGGTCTCTTTAGACCAGTTATAAGGACAGTGCGATTGCTACCATCCATGTGTGCTCTCTCAATCTTAGGATTGGCCCCTCCAACAGCCCAGTACATGAGCCTGGAAAACATTTTATATTTACTAATGATTAATATGAACAACATTTTGAAATTTTGCTGAAAAAAACCTGTATTTTTTTTCCAAAAATTTAATGCTTAAGTTTTATCATCACAATCAGAAGTCTAATGTATGATTCTTAAAGTTAGTGCAGTATAAATTAAAAATATTATGAACCATTGCTACCATCATTCAGGGATTAAGGTTGGCGTAGTGGTCATCACTCGTGCCTCCCACCTCTATGACGTGGGTTTGACTCCCGAGCTCCGCATGTGGGCTGAGATTTGTCAATCTCAATCTGACTCCGAGGGTCAACAAAATTGACTCCCAGCTGATTAAATCTGGCTGTGGTGTTGTGCTTCGAGGTTATGTATGGATCTTGCTCTGGGGCCAAGCACCTAGACAGCAGCACAACTCCTTCGGTCCGACCTCATTGAGCTGTGTCCTTGGCAATTCAGCCTCTGGCTGCGAGAGAGGGTCAATTAGCAAGCAACCCCTTTACCCTTTACCATGCAAAAATTATTGTCAGTAATAGCATAGTCTTCAAATGACACTAACATTAAGCCTGTAAAATTTAATGATAGACAAGTGGTGAAAAAATTCTCTCTCCTCCTTTCCCTCTTCCCTTCTCTCTCATTATTTAGTTTTTAGCAAACAATCTCTGTATGCTTACACCACCCTTGACTGTCGATCTAGAAGAATTATCAAGACTCGGTCAAACTTAATATATACATATACACAAATATACCTTCAGAATACTGTACTTTGGTTATAAAGACTTTAGATCTATGACCTTTAGTCCACATTAATGCCATATAGAAGTAGTAGCCTGGAACGAGGATGCTAGTTAAGATTAAGATGGTCAATATGACACATGTGTTGGGCAAAAGTGCTCCCAAACAAAACCTGGATTAAAACAGCATGATGTTGTATTTATAACAGGCAAACATCAAGCTAACAAATTGTAAAAATGAACAATTAATGATACACAGCACTTACAGCAATAAAGACAACCAAATTTTAAAAAAAAAACAATCTTTAAAGAAGTAGATATGACTCCAACTCCTCCTTCTCACACTTTTAATGTTAGCATGACTTCCCAAATTATGACTTACACATGCAGTCACAGGTGACTGTTGCCGTAGATCTTAAGGTCTTTAATATCACAATGTACATACCCATGTTCTGGATCAAGTGTAATTGATCTTGGCTCCCACATATTCTCCCAAAGGAGTAATTTCCGATATCTTCCATCTAGCCTGGAGACCTCAATGCGATGTGTCTTTGAATCTGTCCAGTACAAGTTGTTTCCTACCCAATCAACAGCCAAGCCATCGGGATAAACCAAGCCAACATGAACAACATGCTCAGTGTTACTGCCATTCATAAATGCACGGCTAATAGTTTTTAGGGCAAGATCAGTCCAGTAGATTCTCATGTCCTTTACACTGAAATCCAGGGCATTAGCTTCCTTTACTCCCACAAGAGGAATAATTTTGTCACCATTGTATGTATCTAATGGAATACGACCAATCTTTTGATGGTTCCATGAGAACAGTAGAAATGCTTTCGGAACTGAAATAAATTTAGCAATTAATTAACTACTAAGTTTATGAAATGAATTTCTTTAACACTTCAAAACCTTAACTTTGTGACAAATTTCTGAACTCTGTAGATGTTTGAAAACGTGAGAGTTCCTGTCTGTTAACAAATGTTCGCGTACAGGTGTTGTGAAATGTCAGGAAGTTTCGCCAACGGTAATTTTATTCAACTGTAAAGAAAGTGAACAAACTAATTATGAAAATTACCTATACAAGTCTTTTTATTGGAGATCAGCTCCATTCCTGTGGGGCAGTCACAGTGGATACCATTCTTCCTTGGTTTGTAAAAACAAAGGTGGCTACACCCTCCATTGTTGTGCTGACAAGGGTTGGACCCTGATAACACATGCAAACATAAACTAGTTAATAAACCTAATGTCTATTACATCCCCATTAAATCTTGTTAAATGATATCAAAAGATTTTTATATCCTTTCACTGGTCCTGCACAAATCATGTGATATACAGCCAATTAAATTCATACAAAGAACAAACAATGCTTTTTTTCTTGTATTCTTGAACAGATAATAGCAAACTTAGTAATCAATGATAATACATCTTCACTTTTACAAAACAAACAATCTTTCGGTGTTTTACCAATAATAATAATAAATATTAATGAAATAACAACTTTTTCATGAGTGCCTGTTGGATATAAAGTAATAAATATATGATGAAATACAAAGTGCTGAGTTAACCAATAATCTCTTCATATCCACCACTGAAGTACAAATGATTAATTAAAAAATAAAAATAAGTTAATATTTGAAATTTTGAATATTTTTAGATTTAAATAATTTTTTTAATTAGATTACAAAGTGCCCTAATGTTGTTCTTTTTTAGATCAGGTAATCAATATGGGTATAGACAAGGTACCTACCAAGCTTCATATTGATGTCTACTGATTTCAGCCCCATTAAATCAGGCAAATTCTCAACAATTGTTTGCCGGTATTTAGTATTCTTCTTCTCCATGGCATACACTGTGCGCTTTTGCCAATCTGACCAGTATATATAATCTCCATTAACACTAAACCCAAACACATGAGGAATGCCCTTTCCAAGAACAATTTGACGCCCCGTTCCATCACATTTCATGACTTCAATTTTATCCAACTTGGCATCAGCCCAGTAAATCCTCTGTGCTTCATAGTCTATTGCCAAACCATTTGGCCAGTGAATGGACGTGTTGACAATCACTCTTCTTTGTGTCCCATCAAGTTCTGCTTTTTCTATCTTAGGGTTTTTTCCCCAGTCTGTCCAATACATATACCTTAAAAGGAAAAAAATATAAGCAGTCATTAGCACTACATGGTCACTTTTTGTTTTTGAAAAAATGAGATGTAGCTGACTCAAACTTGGATGTGTGTGCAGGGCTGGAAATAAGTGGCAGTCATTGGACATTGACTGACCAAAATTTGTTAATGTCCAACAAAATTCCAACTTTGGTCGGACAAATTTATGATTGTAAATGAGATCAATTTCAGGCGGCCCAGAATATTTCATGGAAACGATTGTTTCCGGTTACATGTCGGTTCCGTGCTGGCAAAATGATGGAACCAAAAACTGGTTTCCGACAATTTCTGAAATCTCCAGGGCTGATATACCGAATTATAACTAATAAGCTATCAATTTCCACAGTTATACATGTAGTCAGTAGACGTAATGCTTGTTTACTAGCACTAGCAATGCATTTATTATAAAATTCCAACCCTACTTTTTATAGTTTCCTTTATAAAAAAATAAGTTCCCATGATCAGAATTTACAGAACTGAAAAGTGGTTTCCGACAGTTTCCCATGAATCAGATACACGGAACCGAAAACTGGTTTCCGACAATTTCTGAAATCTCCAGGCCTGCAATTTACGGCAACAATGAATATAAATATTGTGTTTGATAAATCGTGCCATAATGGCACAAAAGTTTTGTTAAAGTTCAGTTTGAATATAAATCTGCCGTAAGTAAATTTGTGTTTTGTGCTTGGGATGCCATATACGTCTTTAGTTCACCGCTTTCGAAAGTGACTTATCAATATTGTTATGAGCATAGTTTGCCCTCTTTTTCATTCGAAAAGGGGTATTCCCTCCTTTTACTCAAAGTTTCAAACCAGTAAAACATCAGGGAAGCTTGATTTGAAAGTTTAGGTTACACTAACAGTGTTTGCTGTACACACTCACTGCTTTTAAAAGCTAACCGTCTAGATCTTGAAGTGCATTGCATGACCGAGGCTTATTTTCAACGACAAGGGTGACCAACACGATTGCTGTTTCTTTTTTTTGGCATTTCTGCTCAGGTTGTCCCAATTTTTCTTTAAAAATAACCCAGAGAAAGGGCAAAACAATGCTAACAATACAGTTCATACTTCGGATGAAGGTATAAAATCGTTTTTAAACCGGTTAGTACTGCATTAAATAAACAGTCATTGAGATCGAGAACTTCGATAGATTGTGGCATACTGTCATAACTGGTATGCATCTGAAGCTATCGTATTTTTCATTACTTGACAGAAGTTTCTTTGTGCAAATTAATCTGTTCGTTTTGTAAGTTGAACATTCCATCTGTTTTCAGCAATTCTTTATGTTACAAAAGTACAACTTCCAGTATGCACACAAAAAGGTTTAAAAATCCTAAATTAAACTAAATAAGATGAGTTAGAACTCTTTAAGTTAGGTTACATAGATTTCATTGGAATCGATATCAAGTACTTGTCACTTGGGAGGTAGTCGAAAATGAAAAAAAATTTAAACCAAATGTTCACCTAAAGGCAAAACAATGAGCCGTCAAAGTTTTTAAATATTTGTTGAAGCACTATAGTTTTGCTTTTATTCAATATCATTTTTATCATGAAGTAGGAAAATACTTTTTTAGTTTTAGTGTACTGAAAAGAAGCGCCAACTGTTAAATTGAGTATTTGTAAAATCAGTTTTAAAATCAAATTGAAAATGAAGGACTCGAAAATTTATTAATTAAACATTTCAAGTAAAAAAGGATGATAAAGACAGTACAATGGTCTAAAAAAATTTAGAAGTTTTTGATGATGAGGCAGGAGAAGTTTTACAACGTTGTCAAGTACTGTATAACATTAAGAGAAAAACGAAATGGGTTATACATATAACCCATTTCGTTTTTCTCTTAGCACCTGTTCCACCACATTTGCATGACTACTGAAGAAGTTACTTTCTGTTGTCTGAAGCAATCCGATGGAATAACAGCAGTAATTTTGTTTTCGGTCAGTAATGTCGTTAACTTCAAAGGAAGACTTTTATGTTGATGTTTTTTGTCCAACCGCCTTTATTTTACTATCTATTATTGGTATTATGAGCAACAGAAATACGAACAAATTTCATGGAAAGACATTGAAGTGATAGCTCGGTAATTTAAAGATAATTAAAGTCAACCTTTTGTTTCAGGTTATGTCCGACCAAAATTTTACTCTGTCTGAACAAGATGTTGTTTTGGTAGGACATATGTCCTTTCATGTGAAAAACAAGTGTTGCACTATCCCTCACTTCCAAATACTACTGATTTTATTTAGCTGTCTTTAGCTTTTAAGTTTTTTGCCCTTGAATCAGCTCTGCTGTTAGTAAGAAGGTGTGAATAAAACTGAAAGGAGTTGAACTCACCCATTACTGGGATCAAGAGCAATAGCTCTTGGCTCATCTAGTCCTGTTGATATCAATATTCTTCTTGAAGACCCATTAAGCCAGCTGACCTCTATTCTGTCCATACCAGTGTCTATCCAGTACAAATTTCGGGAAATCCAGTCTACAGCAACACCTTCAGGGAATTTTACCTCTACTGATGCTACAACCTCAACACCAGTTCCATCCATTCTTGCTCTCTTGATCTCCGGCCGTTCATCATCAGTCCAGTAAATGAACTTATCAACCGGATCAAAGTCTATAGCTACAGCATGTCTGATTCCCGTTAAAGGTAGCACCACATCTGTGTGATCCTCAGTGTCAAGGGAAATTCGACGAATGTCCTTTCTTCTTACTAGGAGAAGAAACTTATGTGGTCCTGAAGTATATCAAATAAAAAAATTCAATATCATTTATAGCATGATTCTTTCAAACATGTAACTTGGAAGTTGGTTGAAGATAGAAACAGAAAATATTTTTGACAATTGGTTTGCAGTGAATTAGCTTTTGTTTGCTTTAGACTCACAATTAAATATACTTGCATGGCTTTATGAACAATCATGTGCAGGTTGAAAAAGGAATGCAACAAATTGTCCACCAGTTCTGTGTTCATGCCTGATGACCATACCAATGGAGCAAAGATTGTGATAAATATATTTTGCCAAAAAAGCATTACATGTTCATACTATGAATATCGAACATAATATGAAAACATTTGGTGTTTTTAATGGTACAAAAACAATGTTTTATACAGTCCTTACAGGTTTTATTTAATTGATCAACCAAAAACTGTAAGTTTGAATGACATGATACCTTTCTCACAGGTTTTGTTATCTGCCATCAGTTTGATTCCAGTGGGGCAAGAACAGGTCCACTTTGCTGGGGAAATGAGACATAAATCACTACACCCTCCATTGTCCTCACTGCACTTCCTGACACCTGAAACATAAAAATTAAGTTAAATAATACATTCTAAATATATTCACAGAGCAGCAAGGAAAACAGGTGAGTTTGCAAAGAGCCCTAAACTCAAACAATAAATAATTGACTCTCTTAAAATACAATATTTGCTAAAAGGATAAAAATTCAATCTAGATAAAAATAATGGTTAAGTGACAAAACCAAATGCTTTCAACAAAGGGAATATCATTAAATAAAACCCTAAAAAAATTGAAGGGGTTGAAATGAATAACCTTTTCAATACCATCCCCTAGTACACTCAATTTTTTTCTTTTATTTTACAGATCGCCAAAAGCTTTTTTGCAACTATTATTCAGTTGTGAACACATTTAGACACAAGTTTGGCGATTTTATTATTGATAATTACATTACAACAGGTCTCAAGGTTTTTGATTACCTTCAAAAAGCTTTTTTCTGCTAGAAAGTGACTGAAAACTACAACCAACTTTAGATTACATCACAACAGGTCTCAAGAGTTTTGACTACCTTCAAAAAGCTTTTTTTTTTCTAGAAAGTGACTGAAAACTACAACCAACTTTAGATTTGTTCTATAAGCTGCATGGAGCTAGTGATGTCATTTATGAGGTACCATCTTCATTACACCAAGTTTAATGCTAAGTTAAACTTTTTCAGCCAAACTGTGTGAATCGTCTCAGTCAAGGTTTCAACAGATCAATGTTATACAGGGTGCAAAATTAACGTCGATTAGCCGGCTCTTACCGGCTACTTTGGCTGTGGGCCGATAAAAATGTCTCAAAAACACAGTTAACCGGCCCGATAGCGCTTTTTAAAATCCCAAAAAAACCGTGATTTGGGAATTTATATCCATATTGACTGGCTGAAAATTTTCTCAATTTCACACCCTGTTATAGTAGTCCTGTAGTGGGAAGCATATCTTAAGAGTTCAAACTAAAAATCAACACTTATCTCTTCACTCAATAAATATAACAAAAACCTACAACCAAAAACATAGACCCCAAGTGACCCGCCAGAAGTGTGTCAGACCCTCATTTGAATGTCCAAACCTGCTGACCCACCACAACTTAGTAAAAACCTGCATTTGTGATGAAATCAGCCAATTCCTAAAAGAATCTTAATTTTCAGGCCATGATTCCTACAAATAAATGGCTTGTAAAACATGTTGAAAAGGTACATTAATTGTGTATAAAATGTTTCGCAACTCAAATAACATGTTTCAACCAAAAAATAGTTTGTTTACTGATCGATCAAGTGCACAAACTGCTGTGCAAAAATATCTGGGGAAAAATGCCCCCAGAACCCCTAGAAACTCGCCCCTTCGACGCTTGTACAAACACATCATTGACCAGCATTTGGGGTTTTCAAACTTGGGGTCTATGCAAAAGCTGTGTTGCTTTTAAGTTGTCAGTCAAACAAAACCTGAAACAAAAGTTTTTCTCATGCAGGCTCTTAAAACTCAATTATCTAATTAATACCTGTAGGTATTTGCTGTAGAGCAGGTTCAAATACTTGAATTCCCATTGGGGAATATATTTTAGACTTCACAACTGTTTCTCCATGTCCAGTATTTTTGTTACATGTGTGTATAGAGTGAGTATTCCAGTCTGTCCAATACAGTCGATTATTGAACAATGATAAGCCAAAAGGATGTGGAAGAGTTCCTTGAAGTATTGTTTGACGATCTGTTCCATCATATTTAATTCTCGCAATATAATTCAACTTAGCATCCGTCCAGTAAACTTTCTTATCTTTATTATCTATAGTTAAGCCATTTGGCCAGTAAATATCTTTGTTTACTAAAACAGTTCTGTTTGCACTGTCCATATCAGCTCGCTCTATTTTGGGCACTTCACCCCAATCTGTCCAGAACATTAACCTACAAAACACAGAACAAAAAATAAATAAATACTTTATTTAACGTTTTTACACACGTTTTTGCCCAATCTCCCAAGCCAGAGGCCAATGTTTAAATGGTTGACGGCACAGATTTTGGTGTGAAAGTTGATTCTAAGGAGGGAGGAAAACCGGAGATCCCGGAGAAAAACCCTCGGAGTTAGACTGAGATCGACAAATCTCAGCCCACATGCGGACCCCAGGATTTGAACTCGGGTCCATAGTGGTGGGAGGCTTGGGTGATAACCACTAGGCCAACCTGACTCCAACAAAATATTTTACTACAAATAAACAAAATTAAATGACATCAACAATATCAACACAAAGATTTCAATAAACATCCATAAATGTTTCATTACATAGTGCAATAAAACAAAAACTGTGTAAGTTTCCCTTTAGCAAATGTAATCACTCTTCCATGTTGCAAAAAAAAAAGAGTACTCAAATATTTTTTCTAATGATATAAGAAATTAAATATGTGTACAGTCCCAAATAAGCATTGTACAATCTCCAATGTATACGTTACTCTGTGCTTCACAACACATTTATACTAGGCATGTATGGTTCAACACTTAAGGCCATTTAAAATAATATCCCGGTTTATCATCAGTGGCTGGGAAAAAAATTGGTGTGGGCGGGTGGTTTCTATTTTTATTTTTTTGCAATATAACGAAAACCATGATAAAAACACAAGGACTAACTGATGAATCATGACAAACCAAGATGGCGGGCCATCATGGAGCTGAGCTCAGTACTTGAGAGCCTGGGAAAGGTTGTCTCATGACCTGTCGTGCGTGACAGTGCATGGCCATAATTTTATTGAAAAAGCAAAAAATGACTTTTAAAAATAAAAAAATATTCTGTGTGACATGAAAAATCGATGTGGGCGCTGATGATAAACCAGGATATTTTTTTAAATGGCCTTAAGCATGGCTGCAAAGATTGAATTCAAAATTATTCTTTGACTTAAAGATTCATTTAAAACAATGTTAGCCTCAGTTTTGTGTTTAATGATTATCAATGCTATGGAGAGAATCAAATTGTTACCTTCACTTAAACTGCACAGCTATTTACGACCATTTTAACTTAAGAGAGATTATTAATACAACTTATCAAATTCATTAATAATTCATAAGGAAAACACAATGGAAAATCATAGCCATGACCGAGTTTTTAATTTTCTTAGAGATTCGTCCTGATTTGCATATGACTTTAACTTGGATTTTCTGCGAAAAATAATATTTTATCTTTGAAGTTTTTAGCAAAATATGTTTTAGTTATTGTTGGGATTTGATAAGTAAGATAAAATATTCGCATGAGATCTTTATGAGGTTTAAAACAGCTCACCTGTGGCTCAATGTTTTAAATCCTCATAAAGATCTCCTGCTCATATTTTATCTATTACTTAAACATTTCCAACAATGGACTAATGTCTGAAACATCAAAAATCTTTCTCTGCTTTTCTCTGTTTTTGTCAAAGTTTACAACTAAATAATTCTCTTTGCACTCTGTAGCAAATATGACTTGGATATTTATCTTGGTATAAATGAACTGGAACTAGTTTTCAATGCAACCTGCCTGATGAATTGCTTTTCTCAAGAAAAAAATGAAAAGAAAAATTAAACTATTTCTGACAAATAGATAATAATAATTTTTTCTGTTCAAATTGTAAAATTACTAACTAAACACTGTGCATCATTATTTCCCTTATGCCTTCAGATACAGTATTTAGTACTTATTATGGTGCTAAAAGATATTTTGAGGCAATAAAGCACCTACTAAACACATACTGTAATTTACTTGTAGTCAAAACATGATCACAAAAGTAAATTTAGAGAAAGTTCTTTAGGATTGGATGATATATAAATTAACTTATTTCTTTCCTCTAAAGCTTTTCATATTCTGTAATCATCACAACTGACATTTATTGTATTCTTAATCTCAAAGCTATAATTAAAACACAATAAACAGAAAAAGCAGCTTATGGAATAGAATAAATATCTTTAAATTCAAGAAAGATTGGCCTGCACATCTGAAAGCGTTTTAAAAATCCACAGGAAAAATGATGGAAACCATTTAACAGCACAGATACCAAAATTGAAAGCCGGAAATGTAATGGCGTTTATCTAATTTATCATCTGAATGAAATCAGACATCGACTTTCAAAGTCTTTTAGATCAAGAGAATAATCAACACAGATCAAAGACTACAAACCAAATTCTTACCCTGAGAGTGGGTCCAGTGATATCGCTCTTGGCTGATCCACATCCCTCCAGAACAACACTTTCCTAAGTGTGCCATCGAGGTTTGAAACTTCAATTCGATTTGTTTCTGTGTCTGTCCAGTAAAGCTTTTTACCGATCCAATCTACAGCTAAACCTTCTGGACGATCCAAACCAAGTGAAGCAATAGTTTCAGTTCTTTTACTTCCTAAATGAGTCCGTTTGATTTTTGCCGAACTGACGTCCGTCCAAAATACATATTGACTATGATAATAGTAATCCAAAGCAATAGCGTCTTCAAGACCATCAACAATAATCGTTTCGTTTTTCTTGCGATTAACAGTTCGTAGAATCCGAAGGTCATTTCGATTAGCATAGAGCAGTGTAGGAGACAAACCTGTAAAGATAAAACAAAGAGAAATCAGCGAGTCATTTACTAAATATCAGCACAATTTGAGGAAAGCAGCCATTTCAAAGCGCGCTGATACGTATAACAACATCTCGAAGTCACGATACGCAAATCAAGTAAGTAAAGCTGTTTAAAATGTCTTTTCTTACATATAGTTAAATCAAATTAATAACAGGAACACAAAAAGTTTTATAGAACTTTATATGACCACATTAATTTCCCATCGTTGTTCCACGAGGTTTTGCTAAACGTTCAGCAAATAAACATCCGAGCGAAGTAAGTTTTATACATTTATAACTTTAATCGAGCGGGAGGTCTTACTATGAATTTTTTTTACGAAGCACTAAATACGAACAACAATTTAAAACAGTATCAAATGTATTCAGAGCCATAAGATGAAACAATTATCAATGAACTACACGTAATTCTAAACTCAAATGACAAGCTCACTTCAGCATAGCTGATGTTATGTACAAGTTCACCTATTGGTTGCATTGCTTCTTGACTGTATAAACGATTTACTCACATACGAAACTCTTCCGACACAACATGATTCACGGTAATACTATCAACTGAACAAAATACCCTGTATTTGATTTATAAACGAGCAAGGTGGACGCGCCACGTGCAAAGTGTTTCAAGTAAATGCTGTAAACTTGGACGGATTGTTGTTGCAGGAATCTGTTAGACTTCGTTTGTTATGAGTATAAGGTGCTAGTTAAGATCCGCTTTAGGCAGAGATTCCTCAAATAAACTAATAATTTTCTACGTATTTTGCGGTATAATATAGAACAAATTTGATATTATTAAAGGCTTGAACGCTAGATTTCTCGGTCAAATGTGCCAGACAAAATGGTGGAGCATTGTAAGTTGCCTCGAGTGAAGTTGAACCAGCCCGTACAAAAATTTCAACCATCTGTCATACACAAGTAAAACACACAGTCTTATGGTATAATACTTAAACAAGGCATTTTTACTGCAGTAAAAAGTAACTGGAAATATCAATTGAAGAAACACAGAATCCTCAATTCTATCCAGAGGTATCAATATCATATAACCGCTAAAGAACAGTAGTAGCAAAAAGAGATCCCTACTCACCGAAACATAGTTTGCACCACGCACAAAACAAGCAAACAAATGCTTGAAATTTCATTATATGCTACGTTTTCCTTAATTCCAACATTTGGGCTACGAAAGACAAGTTTATCAAGTTGATGCAACTCTAAATTTCAAGAAAATCTTTGACGAAAGCACAATACAGTACACTCATTCCATAACCACCTGGATTCGAAGCAGCTTTGTAGACACGGAAAATATGGGCCAATCACGACCTTCGTAAAGATCACGTGAACTAAGGCTCTAGTTTACGACTTCGTTACTGCGCAATCATTGGTTAAAAATGACAGAAAAGAAAAGATGGGCGACCGCCTTTATTAAGAGACTTTGCAGACAAATATCTTGAAACAACAGACTGACAGAGATCTGATAACTATACAAATTTCAAACCAACATTTTACATTAAAAGTCATCGCAAAGTTCAGGGTCATTTAGTTTTAAAACTAAACAAACATTAATTTTGCTAAGACGATTAAAACAAAGACCATACAAAAATTTCACTAGTTTTCAAACGTTGGAATAAAAATGGTATATTTATCCGTCCGCGAAACGGTAGTCTCACTGACAGTAATTGACAAGTCATTTACAGTATCGAGCCAATCAGAATCTTTAAGAATGTTATAGTGAGCGTTTGAAGCGTTTCCTGGCCTTTGTTGTGTTGCGGTATTAATTGGTGTCAATCAACTGTAAACTCCGTTAAACTTAAACAAAACTAAAGATAAAAAAAATTTGCATATATGAGTATAATTTTTCAAACTACGTAATTTGTGAAGATAACTCTATTTGCATGAAGATAGAGTCGATACTGTATTGTTGAATGAATTCGCTCTAAATTTAGCATGTCGTATTGTAGTGAAATGTTTCAAAGAATGTTGGTAATTCGCGTATCCGGTGAGTGGCCAAATTGTAAAGCGATGATATGCTAACAAATTCAACATGTTATTTTTGTTTTTGGTCTTTATTTTTAAAACCACAATCCGTTTTTTAAGTCTCCTTTTTTCCAACTCTTCTTTTTGTTTTTAGAAAACGGAGGTGTTTGTCATACCAAAAATATTTGCTAGGCTCCGAAGCAACCTAATGAAAATAAATAATACCATGAAAAAAAAAAATTCTAAAATTTTTTCCTCCTAAAAATAAAATAGTTTATCCTCCAGACAAACTGATTATCCTAGATGCAACTTAACAGTAAAGAATGGGCGGAGAAACCGGTAATTAAATGATTTTACAGCTTACTTTTAATCCACCAAGGTCACGATTTTGGATTAGCGGAGTTACTTTATTTTCCCTCTTCGTCCTCTTGTGTATTTCGTAAGGTTGACAAATTTTCAAATCAGCCAGCCTTCTCAATAAATACAAAAAATGTAGATTTCGGTACTTATTCAAAATTTTTCTGGTTCCGATATCCTTACGTCTGGAATGGACGGGAATCTCGGAATAAGAGGGAAGCTAGAAAAGAATGAGAAAAGAGAATAAATGGGGAGCCTTGAAAACGTTTAGCTCTAGAGTGTCATAGACCCCGTTTACACTAGCGACACTCGAGCTATCTCGGAGTACTCCGAGATCACTCGAGTTACCCAAAACGACGT
>JAOEHV020499517.1:0-21538 GCA_025447995.2 Isaurus tuberculatus
TGCTTTTAATCCCCATTGAGAAACTCTACTCTGCTCGAGACTCTATTCGCAAAGCTAGAGAAGCTTTCCTAATAACAGAAGCTAAAACCCTTGAACCTAATGGCCTTAGTAAGCGCGACGAATCTTATCGATACTGCGACAAGGTCGTCAAGCGAATCTCACAGTTGAACCGACCTCCGACCTTTGACCCGTTTTACCATTCTCGCTCGACCCGAGACACGGTTCGGTTACCAAGTAATCAATGCATGCACGAGCTAAAAAGATGAGGAATGCTATTCGTAAAAGAAGTCGTGAAGACGAAAACTGTTTGTAACTTCTTAACAATGATACTTCGACGGAGAAGAACCCTTCTTATAACTTTTGTATTAATATGGTTTATATTTGTAATTTATTTTTTATCAGATTCATTAAACTCACGATCGACGCCTAAAAAGGTGAGCTCACTTACTATTAGTATTACCACACATTTGTTACTGTTTGGAGTATGTATATATTATACATTTTAAAAGATCTAGTCCATATTAATTGACTAGTTTTACGATTCCAGGAAATTTATATCGACGTAAATTCAGTTTTTCTTTCCCCCTAAATTATGTATTGACCAATTATGTTGTTTCCGGATTTTAAGAAAACTATATATTTGTTAAGATATATAACTAATTAAATATTGAATTTATGAACTGAATCAAAATATATATTTAAGCTTTAAATCCTATGTTCAATTGCATTTGTTAATTTATATCTAAGACACTACAAGGTTATTAGTTCTTTGTAGACTAGATATTTAATTTTATAGTTGTATCAGCTCTAAACTAATCAGAATGGTTTGGTCTTAGTTGAGGGTTAGCTGGGATTTCACAATGCTTATACACCTAATTATACTCATTTTATTTAATATGTTATACTTTATCATTTGGTATAAATCATTAATTGTCATAAAAACTTTTATTCAATTCAACAGTATGTTCATGAAGAAAAGGGTATTGAGAGACCTACATTTCATATGGCATCATATCTTGAGGCAACATCGTTAAAGAAAGGAGCTGATGCATACAGTAGAAATGCCTTTAATCAGGCAGCTAGTGACAAGATTGGAGGAGAGAGGAGCGTACCAGACACTCGACACTCACAGTTAGTTACAAACACTGTACAGTGTACTTGGTCAAAAATTATCATTGATTCTAGTGATTACTACTAATGTCCGTCCTGGGTGACAGTCCTTCACAGGACTGCTTTTAATTGGATGATCACTCTTTAACACAATGTACTTTATCTGCTGATGTACATCAGATAGTATTGCAACTGAAATCAAATAAAATTTCTAGGTTAAACAAACCACTTAATATAAAATTATATTTTCCTATACAGCTACCCCTCCCGAGGAGGATTTTCAGCTGAACAGCTCTAGTTGAGAGATGCGAAAAATTCTTGAAGTTGTTGTATTCCTCTTGGACATGTGTCTTGCATTCTTCTTCTCTGAGTTATTATTTCAATTCTGATAACAAATGGTATTTTAAGGTATTCCAATGAAAACAAGCATTTTAGTACTGATTTTCTGTTTTTACTATGATTAATTTTCAGATGTCAATATATCAGCTATCCTAAAGATCTTCCACCAACTAGTGTGATTATAACATTCCATAATGAAGCTAGGTCAACACTTCTTAGAACTGTCACTAGGTGAGTATATTGACGTTAGCCTGTGTGCATATTGCAATGTTTATATAATAAATAAATAAATAAATATTTACATTCTTAAGTGATGACTCTTAGAGTAGGGGTTTTTCAGTATAAAATTTAGAACATTCACCATCCCTCATGAATGTAAGAATCCTAACTAGTTTGAGGCAAACTAATTTGCTACTGTGGAGAACTTTTATTGCTAGTGTGGAGAATTGTTATTGCTAGTGTGGAGAATTGTTATTGCTAGTGTGTGGAATTGTTATTGCTAGTGTGGAGAATTGTTATTGCTTTTGTGGAGAATTGTTATTGCTAGTGTGGAGAATTGTTATTGCTAGTGGGGAGAATTGTTATTGCTAGTGGGGAGAATTGTTATTGCTAGTGTGGAGAATTGTTATTGCTAGTGGGGAGAATTGTTATTGCTAGTGTGGAGAATTGTTATTGCTACTGTGGAGAATTGTTATTGCTAGTGTGGAGAATTGTTATTGCTAGTGGGGAGAATTGTTATTGCTAGTGTGGAGAATTGTTATTGCTACTGTGGAGAATTGTTATTGCTAGTGTGGAGAATTGTTATTGCTAGTGTGTGGAATTGTTATTGCTAGTGTGGAGAATTGTTATTGCTAGTGTAGGGAATTGTTATTGCTACTGTGGAGAATTGTTATTGCTAGTGGGGAGAATTGTTATTGCTACTGTGGAGAATTGTTATTGCTAGTGTGGAGAATTGTTATTGCTGTTGTGGAGAATTGTTATTGCTAGTGTGTGGAATTGTTATTGCTACTGTCGAGAATTGTTATTGCTAGTGTGGGGAATTGTTATTGCTATTGTGGAGAATTGTTATTGCTTGTGTGTGGAATTGTTATTGCTAGTGTGGGGAATTGTTATTGCTATTGTGGAGAATTGTTATTGCTAGTGTGTGGAATTGTTATTGCTAGTGTGTGGAAATGTTATTGCTATTGTGGAGAATAATTGTTATTGCTAGTGTGTGGAATTGTTATTGCTAGTGTGGAGAATTGTTATTGCTGCTGTGGAGAATTGTTATTGCTAGTATGGGGAATTGTTATTGCTATTGTGGAGAATTGTTATTGATAGTGTGTGGAATTGTTATTGCTAGTGTGGGGAATTGTTATTGCTACTGTGGAGAATTGTTATTGCTAGTGTGGGGAATTGTTATTGCTAGTGTGGAGAATTGTTATTGCAAGTGTGGAGAATCTGACCCTAGAATCAATGAGGGCAAATCCATTCCGTAATCAAAGTTAGGTATTTCAACCAAAACCAGTTGCGTTCAAATTCATTGCCTCTAATCACTATCCACACTGGCTCTTTATACCTGTATAATAATGACATTACAATATTACTATGAAAAGGCTATGTACTGACTCATTTACACTACTGATGACGATCGTCAACATATTTTAACTCTTTACTTGTTGCAAGTGTCACAGAAGTTTCCACTTTGAGATGTCTAAATTACACATTATATGATATATAGCTGTGAAATAATAATTAGTGAAACAATTTTTTTGCTTGTCTTGTAGTGTTTTAAACAGGAGTCCCCCAAATTTAATAAAAGAAATCATTTTAGTTGATGACCACAGCGATGATAGTAAGTAGCTTGTTTTTTATGTTTTAACTTTTTTTTACCCTCAAAATTTTTTTCTCCCCATTATTGTTTTGTACAACAAACATTGAATAAAAAGCTCACAATCTGTTTTACTTTAATTCTGCAGGCATGGATGCTTCTCTGTTGTTAGGCCTACCAAAAGTAAAAGTGCTCAGAAATGAAAGGAGAGAAGGTACAACAGTATGGGTTTTGTCTTTCATCAGTGGTCCTTCAGTTTAACTCAATTATGTTCTCTCTCATTACATATAAATAGTTTAGGTAAAGCAAACAGCTTATTTCAGAATCTTATTCATCTTATTCACTAAGAAACAAAAAACAAACATGATTTATATTAATTTTTTTCCAATAACACTGGGTTTTAAGGTTTATATTATGTATTTGCCCACTTGTCAAGTTGTCATGATTTCACATTTATAAGAATCTTTGTTTTAGTATCATCAAATGCCCAACTTCCTTGTGTCATCAAATGCCCTTCTTCAATGTTTTCAGTTTTCCTCACTAGGATGTTTAAAAACACTATCTGTGAAAGATCTTTTCAGCGTTCAAAGACAACAATTATAACCTTGTGAGCCCATGTAATCTCCCTTTTGTTTTACAACAGGATTAATCCGATCACGAGTGCGGGGGGCAGATGCAGCCACAAGCAAAGTTTTAACTTTTCTAGACAGCCATTGTGAGACTAACACTGACTGGCTTCAGCCTTTGCTACAGAGAATTGTAGAGGTAAGGTGCTCTGCAGTGAATGATTCATGATCAGATAATAACAAAAAACAAAGTGTTTCTACCATAGCTTGAATCATACTGGGCGCAACTCTCTCTAATTCAGTCTATTCTTTCATTTGACTTTTGATAGTTTGGGTAGATTATTTTTAAAAGATGAATTACAGTCATGTGGTTATTAATTTAATAGTAACTGTGTGCTTTGTCCAATAAAAAATCAACTTTAATTCTTGTTTCTGTTATTATTATAATTGTTAACATTATTATAAATTGATTAAAATAAAGATTATCATTAGCATTAACTCCATTTTGTACTATGCATTTCACCACAGAATAGGAAAACTGTTGTGAGTCCTATCATTGACGTAGTTAGTATGGATAATTTTAATTACATTGGAGCATCAGCAGACATAAAAGGAGGTAGGTCAATACCCACTCATAAGTTACTGTCAAAAGTCTTTTCCACCCTGTTATCTAAGAAAAGGGAAATCACATTAATTTTTGAAAAAGTTATTAAAAAAAAATTATAAGTTCAACAATTTTGTCAAGTTTTCTTCCAACAAGTTATAAATATGTAGTTAAATAAAAAATATGCGATGATAGTAACAACAACAGTGATGGTAGAGTTGATTTTAATGGAGTTTATGATAACTTGGATAATGACAATGATGTTGATGTTGATAAAAAAAATTTTGTGTTTATGGTGATGATAACAGTGATGAAGATGAAGTTGATGATGTGATGTTGAAGTTGATGATGATGAAGATTGTGATGATGAAGTTGATGGTGATGATGAAGTTGATGATGATGAAGCTGCTGATGATGATGAAGCATTGGTGATGGTGATGAAGTTGGTGGTGATGAAGATTGTGATGAAGTTGATGATGATGATGAAGTTGATGGTAATGATGAAGATGATGATGATGAAGTTGATGATGATGAAGTTGATGATGATGAAGTTGATGATGATGAAGTTGATGGTGATGAAGATGATGATGATGAAGATTTTGATGACAATAAAAGTTATGGTGATAGTAAGAGTTATTTATTGATGGTAATGATGGATGTGATTGTAAAGTCAATGATTATTTTGATGATGATGACAATTTCTTCCATGGACAGGTTTTGACTGGAGCCTTCACTTCAAGTGGGACAATTTAACACCAGAGCAGAAACAAGCAAGGAGAAACACTCCGATTGCTCCAATCAAGTTAGTCAGATTACAATCCTTCAAAACAAACCTGTCCAGTACTTCAAAAATACTTGTAATTTGGTTGTTATGTCCAGTTGTGTTCATGGCTTTACACATATTTTTATGCAAAATACGCAAAAATTTGCCATGAATAATTTGTAATTGTGCATGTGAAATTTCAAAGGAAGGGCAATTACAGATAAATCAAAGGCCGAATTCCATCTATAATTTGTCTGCTGTGTTATTGTAGTTATAGTAATTGCCTCTTATCATAAATTGATGGTAGGAGTAATCATTGGCATCACATATATTTTTGTTCATATTTTAAGGACTCCAATGATAGCTGGAGGATTGTTTGTTGTCGACAAGTCATGGTTTGATGAAATGGGAAAATATGATGTTATGATGGACATTTGGGGAGGAGAGAATTTTGGTAAGTAGTTAGTTTTCTAATTGGTCTAATTTGTAAAGCATTTTTAAAATTAATATTAAATAGTTTGACCAATAAGCTGCCATTTCATTCATTAGATGAAGAGCTTACAGACTGTCAAAAGTCATCTTACATAATACCTAATTGTGCACTGTGTAATAATGAGCTGGTCATTAAGAATAATTAATTAAGCTAAAATAATTCATGATTCATTTTTAAAATTAATATTAAATAGTTTGACCAATAAGCTGCCATTTCATTCATTAGATGAAGAGCTTACAGACTGTCAAAAGTCATCTTACATAATACCTAATTGTGCACTGTGTAATAATGAGCTGGTCATTAAGAATAATTAATTAAGCTAAAATAATTCATGATGGTGTTGTTAAACATTACTCCTTAGGGGAGTCAGAGTGAGTTAACTCATGTGGACATTACATTATTATTATTATATTATTATAATTTATTATTTAATAATTATATAAAATTATTATAATTACAGTGACACAAAAGTCTTAAAGATGATCTTACAGGTCAAAAATGTTTAGTTCATTAACAGCAACACAGTATATTTTTATCTGTTTCTTTTATTTTAAAAAAAATTAATTTAGAGCATGACGACCAATAATTTTTGCATGCCAAATCTCTGATCATTGCTTTACCTACAGAGATCTCGTTCAGAACGTGGCAGTGTGGAGGAAGTATGGAAATCATTCCCTGTTCAAGAGTTGGTCATGTGTTTAGAAAACGCCATCCTTACACCTTCCCACAGGGAAATGCAAACACATACATGAAGTAAGCAAAGTCACTGAAATCACATGCAACATTATTTTGAGGCTTTTGGTTATAACAGACTGTTTTTGGTTGCTTAAGGGGCAGAATGGTCATTGATGCATTCAGCAACCAGTCCATTACACCTGAACACACTCTAAGAACAGATAAAAAGAGTTAGAGGGATTAGGAGACTAGCTCAATGCCTAAACTTTCCTTTTCACAAACAAGGGGCAAACAGAAGACCACATAAGATTTCAGTCCTCTTTAAGGCCTGGAATTGAACCCAACACCTCCACTTGGCAATATAGACTTTATTTTTCCTCAAATACCTGCATTTACCCATACTAAACAGGTAGCTTCTTTATCAGTCGAGGAAGTTAACACAGTTTTAGGAAATTTGGGGAGTCACGTTTGAGTTTGCTGTCTGCTGGAAACATCAGCTTCGTTCACTTAAATAGCACTGATTAATTTTTTCTATCTCTAGAGAGTAAATAAAATCTTGACTGTGTTACAGCAGACCTGGTTTTGAGTCCTGGACTTTCCACATAGGCTGAGATTTGTGGATTTTTATTTGACTTTAGGGGTTTTTCTTTTGACATTGTAATTTTCTTTTTCTCCAAATTAATACCAGCTAATTTATCTTTTGATTGTTTAACAATCATTAAGTACACTTGTTCATAAAATGAACCAAAACGTTTTTAAGGCACTTTGGTATGTTATCTTGACTTGAATACAAGTAAAGTTATTGTTTTGTTATCATTATCATCTTTAGTTAATAAACATTGATATTTTTATTATTATTGCTATTTTTATTAAAATTTTTATTATTAAGTGGGTTCTATTTCTCTGCTTAGAAACACTCGGAGAACAGCCGAAGTGTGGATGGATGAGTACAAGAGGTTCTATTATGCTGCCAGGCCAGTAGCACGATCTGTCAATTATGGAAAGTAAGAACTCATTTCTAAATTATACAGTCACATATTCACCTGTTTGCACATTCTCTAATGCTCCTTCAAACCAAATTTTGTTCAATTTGGATTTTGTTGCATTCATCTGCATTCTTTACCAGAACCTATTAGACCTTGCTGTGGGCTATTTGAATAATCATATGATACTACATTTACAGTACTGAATATCCCTCCCAGACAAATTTTAAAGGGGAAGTGAAGTTTTTTAAAACCATGGTTACTGAAATGTCTTGTTTAGGGTGCTGTCATTAAGTAATAATCATCATTTTTACTAGTGTTATTGATGTTATATTCTTTCTCTTCAGAATCATTGTATGTTAGGGTTAAGTTTTGCCACAGTACAAACCATATCCATTGTTGTTAGCTACTGCAGCTTGTGTTTCATTTTCCTAGTTATTATCCATAACTTCACATACAGTAATATCCTTGTTGGCCCAAGTAAACATGATTTTGGTAACTTTTCCACTATCAGGTTTACCTCCTCTTTTTCAATCAATTTTTTAAAACCCCTACCTCTATATAATTTTATAGTGTACCAATCATTTGGAAAATTTTAATTGTGCAAATTTGTAGTTTTTATCTTTCAAATCCTTTTTGTTTCACACTTAAAAGCTTGCTATAGCTTGTGTTTTTTTCTTTGTTCAAATGGAGATAAGGTTTCATCATTATCCATCATAATCTCAATCATCATAATCATAGTCATCATCATCTAGTTTTCATGGACGTTGTGTTGTATTTTAGTGTTCAGTCCAGAAAGGATCTACGAAAGAGATTAAAGTGCAAGCCATTCAAGTGGTTTTTAGAGAATGTATATCCTGAACTGCAGTAAGTGTTGCTCAGTTTGTGATTTACTTGACTTAGCTGATTACATTTTAAACACATCTAAGTACTTCTACTACAATATATAGTAATATAGCTGAAAATGCTGTTAGACGTCAAGCACATATCTGCTATAAAAATAGGTTAAAAGTTTTGTTAGACACTGATTTTGACGTTTCGAGCGTAAAAGCTTCGCTCTTCCTCAGTTACAAAATATGAATAAAACATGTTAAAATGTGTAAACTCACTCAAAATATATACAATAAAAACAATATCTATTGTTCTATAAGAACTTTATAAATGTCTGGAATTGAAATAATGGATAAAATATGTTAAAATGTGTAAACTCGCTCAAAGTAGGGACTATGAAAACAAAGTCTATTGTTCTGTGAGAAGTTTATAAATGTCCGGAATTTTAATATAGTCATTTCCAGAGTTCTTGTCTATTGTGGAATACCACGCTTCTAAAAATAATCCTTTATCAAAATTTTGATTCTTGTGAGCATTTTAATATACTTTATTTATATTTTGTAACTGAGGAAGAGCGAAGCTTTTACGCTCGAAAAGTCTTAATTTATATATTTTTAAATCATTGTCTAACAAAATTATTAACCCATTTTACCATTATGACTGATTGCAGTTTCTCAATTTTCACATATCTGCTACATTCGCTGCATTGTTGTGTTAATTTTCAGAATGTTACTCTGGTGATATATTATTTTGGAATATAATTAAATGAATTTTTTTGCACTGTTAAAGATATATTGATGACACATCATTTAATTAATATCTAGTTTGTAATTAGGTTAAAGAGCCGACACTTTAAGCCGTAGCAATTGATAAATGTATGTTCTGCCAAAGCACTCAAATCATCTGCTTCTTACTTACTTATACAACGTAGTTATAAAAGTGCATGTTTAAGTTAAATTTTGTTCTGGTTATGATTGTCTTTTAAAAATTATAACCAGAATTCCTGAAAGTCAAGATATATCGTTTGGTGAACTGAAACACGGACGAAAATGTCTTGACACTCTTGGCAGTTTAGCAGGAGGACCTGTAGGGATTTATGACTGCCATGGACAGGCTGGAAATCAGGTGCGTGCATATACTCTGACTAATAATTGTTTTTCTTTGTTTTATTTGCCATAACAGTTTGTAAATAGCCAAGCAATCTGCGTCATTGCGTTTCCTTGGAGAAGGGAAAAGGGGGGAGGGAAAGGGGGGCAGGCCCCATTGATTGACTTAAAACGTCATGTTTCCCTTTTTATTTTAATGATGATATTTATTGTAATTACCATGGTTATGACGAGTTTGTTGATGATTATGCTGATAATAAATGATTGTTGTGGTGACAATGATTACAATGACGTTGTGATGGTGATGTTGGTTATACATGGTACTTCCGAGTTCAAAACCTGCTCTGACCGTTGAATTTGTTTTTGGTGTTGGCAGACTCAAGTCTGTGACTGTGATTCTGACTGTTCCCTATTAATTGCTAGCTTCTGTGCCTCCGGTAAAATGTGCTTCTTAACTGTATTGTATAGTTCTTTTTGATGCATTTATATTTGTTTTCTACTTAATAAAAAAGCTAACTGTATAAGACAACGTTTCGTTGCCATCCCGGCAACATCATCAGGTCAACTGGATGTAATTTTTTTCTCTATATGCTAATATAGTAGAAAACTATTCGACTGTGATACAACAATAGGATCTATAAGTAAAAGAACAATAGCTTACTGAAAACAAAGACAAACTCTAAGACAAAAGAACAAAAATCAATCTACTTAAAATAACAGATAGAAATGATTCAGTGAAAGTAATGTCAATATATATTAAACAGCCTAGTGGAACGATAGTTTTCTGGGTCATACTTGCAGTTAGCAAATAGGTTTGTGAACGTTTTTAACAAATTTAATGTGGCTCTGCAGGAATGGGCTTTGACTAAGAAAAACACCGTAAGACACTTGGATTTATGCTTGTCTTTACCAGAATCTGTAGCTGGTAAACAAGTGAAAATTGAAGGATGTAGAGAAAATGACGTACAACAGGTAAATGCTTTCTGTTTATCCAGCATCATCATCATTTTTATGTTTCTTTGTTTTTCGCTATAAGCATGTGTGTCTGCTCATCGTTTCTGTTTTCCTGTTTTTAGATATCCATGCAAAAGTATGTATAGAACAGGATATATATGGTCCGATAAAATCTTTGCTTTTGAATTTTTGATTTCAAGGACTTTGCATATTTTAACGAGAACTAAGGAATTGTACTTTTTTATTGCAAAATTAGCTCGTTTCTAGCAGAGTGAAAATGTTTTTTGCACACATTTGACAGTTAGTAGTAACTAATAGTTTATGACCTAGTATCTAGTCATTCTCGCTATAGGACAGTTTACAAAGCAATAAATAATAAGATTTTGTTATTTTAGTAGCTCTTGAAGCACGTAGCAAAGATCGTTGAAGATTAATAAAACGTTCTTTATACCTGATACAAAATTTTATGAAGCGATTTCATGATACATTTTGATAACATTTTGTTTGTTGTAACAGATATGGGATTACACGCCAGAACGAACTCTAAAGCACAGACAATCCGGCATGTGTCTTGACAGTGAAGGAAATGATGGACAATATGTTACTATTCGACGATGTAAACCAGATTCTCTCAGTCAAATATGGACGTTTTCCTTGAATATGGCCTGAAAAGTTGGCAAAGAACTTGCTGCAGTTTGCGCACGAGTTCCTTTGTGATTCTCTTAAGCCTAGTTTCCATATGATCGCTCACGATCGCTGGATCGTTGAAAAGACTGCCAGCGATTATATGGAAACACTTAAACAGCGATCGGGCGATTGTCAGCAATTGTCAGCGATCGTGATCGCTGAGATAGAAAAAGTTCTAACTCAGCGATCGGGAGCAACCGTCCGCGATTATATGGAAACACATTTCAGAGATTGAGCGATTGTAATCTATCCCGCTTCGCTACCACGCGTGCGTCATATAGATTACAACTGACCATAATACTCGTTGGCTCATAAAAGAGCCGTGAACTGTGCGGGAGCTCACTGGAGCGTTAACTCTCGCGATTTAATGGAAACACGTGTAAGAAATTGATAGCGATCGTCAGCGATCCTACGCATCAGTGATACCAGCGATCCGGCGATCGTGAGCGATTGTATGGAAACTAGGCTTTAGTATTGCAAACCTCAGAATTTTATTTATAATGCGAATGAGCTGCAAGCAAAATTCAAACAAACGAGACGTAGCCCGTGAGATCAGTTTAGAATCCCTTACCAGTCCCACTCTTCACTCGGCACACATACAACATACGGTGAGTGTATGCGCAATACTAGTTCTTGGCTTAGATATGTTGTTGACTCAAGAAATTGTGACTCAGTAGATAAACATTAGGGCAAAGAGATCGCATAAGTAAAAGCAATTTTTACTTTGGTAAATATTCAGTGAAACGCCCGCGCTAAGTAATTAATCGTTACCTTTTCTACACTATCTTCAAACAACTTTTTTATTTGCATTTGTTTATTATTGAAATTTAACTTTTTTAAAGTTAACCGCTTAAATCGTTTTACAACAACAGTAAAATGAAACATATGTTTAGAAAATGAAAGATTTAAGTGATAATTTTTAGATAAAATTATTCGTTTATACGGTTTTATCGTTTATGAGTGTTTTTTGAGGGAGAGACCATCTTAAGTACTTGTGCAAGAAAAAAAAGGGCTTGTATGTTGTTACAGCGTACAAGTTATTCGAGCTAACACTGTACAAAATTTCCATAATGTAAACTATGTTTTAGCTAGGTTTCAGGTGAAGAAGATAAAGATCTTTGTCTGACCAACTCGTAAATAAATAAAGTGTCAAACTCAGATAGTGTCAAGAGATGAAGATTTGTGACATCTTTATCTCCGTCAAAGCTAGTTTGGTGTCTATCCTAACTTGAGGGGTAAAAAGTGTGCAAGTATCTGAAGGGAGCTTATCTGTGATGGACTTGTGTCCTTTCCATTGGAGTTAAGACCCTGATTCGCTCAACGCTACAGAAACTACATACGTCCACTCCTTGTACTATTTCTACCTTTAACAGCAAAGATCATTCACAACCTCTTCTCTTACTTCGCGGTGAAACTTCAATCGAAACGAAAGGATCTAGTTTAAAACGATTAATTTGAAGGATCTAGTTTACCTAGTATTAAAACCACAAACTGTGATGTTGTAAACTTAAAGGAAGACATGGGTCTTTCTAAACTGTGTCGGATTTTGAAAAGCTCATCTAGAAACTTTATACTTGCCTACTTTACTGTTTCTTAAGAATAAAAAGAAAAAATATATATTCCCAGCGACAATTGTTGATCATTAGATGTGATCCGCTGTATGATATGATGGTTTTTGGTCTTTATTAACAATGAGTGCTTCTGTCTCGCTCCCAGGCTTTTCCGCATCACTGATCTTAATTTCCTGTCGTTTCGTGATCTCAGGTGGCCTGGAGAAAACGTATTTTGAACGTGTTAGTATAAAGTTAAAGGAATTTATGTGTGTTTTTACAGTTTTGATTGAACTTAATACACTCACCCTTCTTTCATGGTCAAGCAGGACAACAAAATAATCACGGCAGTCTGAATATTATAGACATATAGTTTTCATTTTCTACTAGGGTTTTAGGCTCGTTAAATATTTTTAAAGTGTGTGGGCCATTTGGTACGAGACTGATAATGACTGTTATGTTCGTTAAGGTTGTGTATGGAGCTGTTTCGAACGAAAATTGCTCAACTCAAGAAATTAGCTCGTAACTGCTTACGAAGCTGATCTTAAAATTTTCAACTTTAATTTGTCTATATTAACAGTCATAAGTATATCTAAGTCAATTGTTTTCAAAAAAAGATAGATTTGAGATAACCTCGAAACTCCAAATTCCCATACTCGGGTGTACATTACTGGCATCACAACAATAGGGTCTTGTCAAACACTTATTTAGTTAAGGATACATTAACAAAGCCGCGAGATGACTTTAGGTGAAAATGATCTGTTTGATCCCAAGATAAAGACAGCATTTCATGTCATATAATTACAAATTGTACAGCTATAAGTGTAATATAATGATAGCAATACATAGGGAGTGCAGAGTATACCTCGTGGAGGATGGCTAATATCCATACTTTCGTCTGGTAAAGTAAAAGGTACTTTGATAAAGCATGAGAAATAGAGCAAAGATTACAGAATTCGTGGATCACGTTAGTGAAATGCGCGAGTCGCAAGCTTGTTGCGTGGGACTTGTTAACTGAAAAGAAACACAAGTAATGTGTGTACCCAAGAAAGAAACAGTCAAATGTGAAAAAATTTCACTTTTTTTACCACGGAGCAGGAAAATAACGGACACGAATAGGTTTGCATTTAGATTCGAATAAAGGTTTTTTTTTTTCGATTTTAAAACGACGATAAACACCAGCACCATTTGAGTGGCTATTTAGCGGCTATGCCAATGTGGTTTTACATAAAACAATTATACAACCGTATAACACATACCGCACAGTGCCATTTAGATCTTTTAATAAGGCTGCTTTCCATATGCACTTAAATCGCCGCAAACAGTTCAAGGATAGATTTTTACGTGCTAATTCAATCCGCTTGTGAGGAATGCGTTTATCAGACAACGCTAAATCCTTACCCGGTGTTGTAGAAGTAAATAGCTGGAACCATCAACGCGAGGCCTCCAATACTAAACCAAGTGCTAACGTGTTTTTGTGGATGCCATTGGAATGGTTTCTCCTGGAACATGGTCCAGAATAGGAAACCCAGGGGGGTCACCAACGACTGCAATAGAAATTCAGGAAAATAAACAGAATGACAACAAAAACAGAGTATGTAAAGTTTAATTTGATTATAATGCTATCTTATCAGTGACAAAATTATTAAAATCAATTTTATTCTTTTTTGAAGAAACAAAACTGTTATCACAGAAACTAACATGTCATAGATGGGCTAAGTTAGTTTGAATCCAGTTTTCTTTTACACTGCAGCTGCAATAAAACAGCTAAAAATCTTGAATGCGACTAAACGTTTTGTGTATTCAAGGCTAGACTTTGATGATAGTAAACGTTTTAAGCTCAGTTTGTTCAAAGTACATGGTATCCTTATTCACCGACGCTCTTCAATCTTTTATAGAAAGAAAAAAATACCGTGTCCGTGAGTTTAGGTGAACATGTGTTTACGCGTTTTCCTCATTGACAAATATCCTCAGTTTCTAATACGATTGCATAACTGACAGAAATTCTTAATATTGAAAAGACTTTGCAAAAGAAACTTTGTTTGAAAATTAAGAATGTGTATCTAATAATCAGTTTTACCACCCAGAAGTTTTGAGATTTTCAGAACACCGACATCCTATAGAAAATACATGTATGGCCCGTTTGTTCAAACAAATCTGTGTATTTACTCCAAAAGATGTATGCTAATGAGAGTCGGCAAATATTTGCATCTAGTGGTGAATGAATGTACTTTATAAACATTTCAATAGTTACCGAAACAATGGCAAGTAGAGTGGCGCCTTCAGCGTAACGTAGCAGGTTAGCCCCGCCCACATACGATAACACGTACATCATAATGAATATAGTCCCTCTAGTGCCACACACGTGATCGCAGCCGGCTCCTCCGAAGAAACATTCTAATCCAAACCACCAGCTATAGAAACAAAATGAATTAGAGCTAACTTGTATGTAAAAAAAAACTACTTACTTAAGGCTCTTTGTTGTTTTGAGTTTGATTGGTGCACGTTTCACATTCAAAAGACTAAATGATCTGAAATAATTTGTACTTTAATTTTCGTGTCGGTACGCAATTTTCCCTTTCATAAACGGTCGTTGCCATATAGAACGGTCGTTGCCATTTTTGAAACACTCGTTGCCATTTTTGAAACAGTCGTTGCTAACGTTGGCGTTCCATATGGCAACGACCGTTTACGAGATAGGGAAAATTGCGCGACGTCCATCAGAAATTTCATTTTCTATGTAATTCATGTAGTCACAATCTTACAGACATTCACATTTTATGGTAAATTTCTCGAATCTGAATAAGTTTATGTATCGCCCCATGTAACAGAATCCACAGAGGTTCTGGATTCCGGATTCCGATCCCCTGGATTCCGGATTCCACCCTTTTGTATTTTGGGTTCCAAGATAAGCCTAAATCACTGGATTCCGGATTCTGAGCACTTTGGATTCCGGATTCCAATCAAATCTGGGTTCCGGATTCCACAATTGAGAGTTCCGGATTCCAACAATCAAATTCCGGATTCTGCTACATGGGGCGATTATGTAATATGCTAAGAATTATTGGTCCCAGTCCTCCGTCTTATGTAAGGTAAAGAGAAAAACAGGATAGAGGCACTGGGTTCGACTGTGCTTCGGCCAAGATCAGTTTACCACGCTATAACCAACTGGGAGGACTCCTCTCGCTTGTGGTCCTGTAACTAAGGGAAGGGATTTTAATCCTGAACTAAAAATCCCTTTAAGAGAGTTTTTGTTGAATGATTTTGATCATGATTATTGAAAACATTAAGCTCTGTACAAACATTCTTGTCTGTATGTAGTTGACTCTTGGTAAAGAACGAAAAAGAAGTTAAAACTATTACTTCCTGCCAAATTCGCTGATATTCTTGGCATTTCCAAAACCGGGTAGAATGTCTACCCAAAACAAGGCGCCGGCTGTAAGCAGCTGGTACAACGACATCCAGAACAAGAAATAGATAATATTCACTTTCTTTCTTGAACGCTGGTTCTGCATTTTTAAACCTTTTTCTTCCAACACGTTCATAACTGCGGCTGGGGTCTATGGGAGAATGAAATAAGTTGCAGCTGAGGGGTCGATCATTTAGATCATGTTGTAATTTATTCTTTACATCTATTGCATTGCCAAACCTATCGCAAATTTACTTCCAAGTTGCTTCCAAACCATCTAAAAAAACTGCAGCTGTTTTTTCACCTCTGCAGAACCTACGCTATCTATCAGTTTTGGAGTTTTCATCATCAATAAGACACCGTGTAAGATACTGTTAATGTAGCTACATTATTGGTGAAATAAGCCATCATTTTTGAATACTTGTTGAATAGGTTTTTTTTAAAAAAATATCGAAATGCGTCGGCGAATAATACTCGAGCTTTAATCAATTCTATGGCGGCGTGGTTGGCGCAGTTGATAAGGTTTCAGTTGCCTTCCAACCACAAGGTCCAAGGTTCGATTCCTCGGCTGTACCGAAAATTGAAAATTTGTGTGACCTTTTCCGCCAAAGCTTACTCAGCTTTCCATCCTTACGAGGCCGGTAAATGAGTACCAGCTTCGGCTGGGAGCTAACATGCGATGGATTAGTGTCTCGTCCAGGGGGAGTCAATGACTCTCATCCGCTTAACACTATAGAAACCGGAGATAAGCGCCTGCCCCATGGGCCACTATAGGCTCGTATAAGGATTTTTTTAATCAACTCTAGGTTGAAATCGCGGCGTAGTTTGCGCAGTTGGTAAGATCTATGCCCTACAACCACAAGGTCCCAGATTCGATTCCTCGGCTCTTACCTTGTGACCTTCTTTTCCACCAAAGCTTACTCAGCTTTCCATCCTTACGATGGTAAATGAGAACCAGCTTCGACTGGGAGCTAACCTGCGATGGATTAGTGTCCCGTCCAGGGGGAGTCAATGACTCTTATCCGCTTAAGATTACATAAACCAGAGATAAGCGCCGGCTTTAATGGGCCACTAGGCTCGTAAAAGGATTTGCTTTTTAACAAGGTTGAAATCGCCGTAAGTTAAGTAAGAAGCTAACGTTTCGAGCGTTAGCCATTCGTCAGAGCAAGTGAAACGCTGATAAATTATCAAATTTTTATAATGAAATATAATATATTTGAATAGAGATAGGTAAGAAATAGAAAATAAAGGTAAATTATAAAAGCACTTATAGAAACGAAAATCTTTTATAAATGCATTAGGGGCCAAAGGTTAAAGCTAATGATCCTCAGCAGGAAAAAATGATAACAATGTTTTATATAAAGTCTTACATAGTTAATTTAAAATTAAATGAAATTTAAAAGCATTTACACAAATCTACAGAAAGGTTTTACAAAATTTACTTCTTTATATATGTGTTTTGTCTGGTACTTACAAATCCTAACATGAAGCAAATTGGCCACAGAACCCCGGCTATACCACTTGCCCCGCCAAGGTCTTTCTTTCCTTTTCGATCAAGGGCGGGGAAGATGGTGGGTAAAAGGCAAATGAACAGTGACACAACCACGGATACGGCACAGATAAACTTTCGTTTGGTCGGAATCTTTCGGAGAATGAGAAACCTGTAATTACAAAAAACACACACAAATGCTTTAGTATAAATGTGGTACTAACAAATAATATTAACAACATTTTAGAAAGTGCCTATGAAGGCGACCATTCTTTTGCTTATTCTAAGGAGTTCAACGCGATTTATGAAAAACGATTTTGAAAGTAATAAAAGAAGGTGACTTTTTAAGCGTGGTTTAATCTAAAGGTATAACGCTTTAAATGTACGACCATGGTCACACAATTTCAACCTTGAACTGTCTTATTACTCGTTTCAACTATCAAACGACCTCATAACAACATATAAGTATTTAAAGATTAAAATGGCCTCGAACTATTGAACAGAACCGTGCTGAGGTATGGGGACCTTTTGAAATATTTTTCCTTCAAAAAGTTTCCCACAGCTATGGCTTCATAGCGCATGCGCAGTGTTAGTTACAAGTTCAAATCCGTTGAAGCCTGAATTTTTTTTTAGGTTTTTTTAGTAATTGCTTAAACTGCGCATGCGTATATGCACCGCGAAAATCATTCATGACGTCTTTACAAACTAACCACGGTACAAACGGCATTGATGGACCCACTAAAATTGACCTACTCGCAATTTGGTGCTTATGTTAAGGGCTTCAAGTTTGATATACTACGTATATACTACCCGATTTGTATTTATTACTTATTTATACTCAATCCACATCCCATAAGCATCATCTTCAATTTTGTCGGATTAACTGAAGCAATGCTATGCAATGCTTACAAGGCCTAAAAAGGCCGAACCAGCTGTCGGCTAGTTGTCGTCGGGCTAACAAGATCTGCCGAGGCAGCTAACCCTTCAGTGGCTAAGCCGTATACCACATGCGTTAACCTTGTTAAGGTGACTGGCCATATTCTAACGGGGTTATTGATTTGATTCGTGTTTTTTTTCGGCCATTTTTGGTAGTTACTTCAATTACGTATATACACCACGAAAATCACTCATAAGGTGTTTGCAAACTAACCGCTATACAAACCTAATCACCATAACAGTGGACTCACTAAAAATTACCTGCTCCAAAATGATTTGGCTTCATAACTCAGTTGATCTGAGCGCAGCACGGATATCATAGTTGCTGAGGGTTCGAGTTCCATTGAACCCTGAATTTATTATTATCAAAACTCGTTTTCGAAATAGCTTAAATTTCGTAACAAAATCGCGAAAGTCGCTCAAAATTTCTTTGCAAGCTGACCACGGTACAAACTTAATCATAATAACCGGTTTGTCCAGTTGTAGTCTGATTTCTTTTTCTTCGGGCTCCTTTTTCCTAATTGCTTTATCATAACTGCGAAGACCGTTAATAATATCCTAAAATAAAACGTCGCTACAAACTTTATCACAGTAATCGTTGACTGATGAGCTTACTTTGAGTTGTGTTTTATAAGGAACAATGCAGTATTTTCGAGTTCAGACTAAAGGTTTCTTAAATGCGCTTTTTAACAATTCTTAGCCTTTAAAAAGTTTCTTAATTTCTAAATTCGTATAGTTATAATTGGTCTACGTAGGTCCACTTTTGCTTCGGTTTAATAAAAAGATTTGTTTCCATTGTTTTATTTTATAAGCACCAATAAAATACCAGGTGAGCGAAAATGTGTTATTTTAACACATGAAGATAACAATTCAGCTTCACACGTGCGTGAAAAGATCACTGTTACCATGGTAATATGCAAAAAAAATCGCGCCTTTTGATGCAAAAATATATATTAAGATAAAATGATTTAGTATGTCATTGGTGTTTACATAATGAATTGAACACTAGTATATCCCAAAGCTATGAGAACGCTGCGGATATTTTGGTTTGTTTAAATATGTATTTAATATAACGAAGTGCAAAACGTCTCTTTTGCGTCCGTCGTGCTTTGTGTCTTTCAATCAAAACGAGGCTCCGCCAGGGCGCGCAGTGCACTCTGGTTGCAACGCAATGAATTCTGGTGAAAGGAGAGCGAACTGAGGAAATCGAGATTTTTTCTAGAATTCGATTATGAATTGTTACATGGCCGCTTGGAGATACGAAGTTTTTTTAAAACGAGAAGAGAAATTTCGTATTTTCAAGCGGCCATGTAACATCCCCTGTTTATTATAAAAAAGCATACTGTACATATTGTCTACTTTTTAAGTCCAGTTAAAAACAAATGACTGTTAGATGCATAAAATATAAATATGCTCAGTCTTCTTCACTTCTTTGAAAGAGAGAAAAATCAAAAATTCCTGAGCTCGATCACAAATTAACTTTACCAAAGTTGAGTTTCAATATTCCATACAAGTTTCGTAACGTTTCGTAATCTGAGCCCGGCCATGGTTTCCTTAAAAAAATGGTTCCTTAGAAAAAAAAGACGTGTAATGAAGCTTGTCGTCTTTGTATCGTATAAGGAGAGCTATTACTAATTAATGATCTCTAAAGTAATTCACTCACCTTACGACTAGAGTAAATGGAATCGAGAAATTCCCCAGAATAGCTTGCAAATAAGGAGCCGTTCTTTTGCCGCTACTAGCAAACACTACTAGAACTCCATTGAATGCATCGCACATACCGATTAAGAAGAACAATAACTGAGGGAAGTTTCTTTCGGTTGCTCCGATTTTATGAGGATAAAATATTTTTGTCAAAACTAAGAAAAAACCAAAAATAACCACAAATGAAAAGCTAGCAAATGTAAGGACGAAATAGCTGTCCACGGATGGCTGTGCTGTTGCATTCAAATGCGATGTGGAATTACCAGAACCGTTATGGGATCCTTTATTTGTAGAATCGATCCAAAGAGGTAAGCTGACAAATAGGCCCACCTGTCCTCCAACACTTACAAAAGCAAAGAATATGTTTGCCAAGACCAGTGGAACTTCAATGCAGCCAAGCCGGACCTTGTTGTTTTTCAAGATTTGAGAACTTTCATTCTCTGGTCCACTATCGTAAAGTGCAGAAAGCTGTTTATTTCCTTTTTGTGTCATTGTTGTTACTAGGTTAAATGGCTGTTGATGTACAAACTGGAAAAACTAACCCTTTGTCGTGGTAAGCGAGGATGTAGGTAACCAAGTAAAGCGGAGTGTTAAGTTGTCATATGGAGGAGCTGTAATTGCGTACAGTTGACCCCAAAATGTTATTCGACCCTTTCAATACAGTTTTTACAGAGTTAATAATAGTTTTAACTATGCCGTTATGCAAGGCGGTTTTCACGTGATGATCAAGAGACTATGATCCAAAAGCAAAGTTACGTTATTTTATTTTAAAAACCAGCAACTTCTCTTCGATGGCTTTTTGTTGTCATAAAGTAGATAGAATTTCGGAAGCGATCAATTCTAGCTATAGGGCGATACCTGTTTCGGCTTTCGGTTTCTTTTTCTGGAAAACTCGTGATTCTGTTTGTTATATTTTTTTTATAGCTGTGGGATATCTGAGAAGGCCCAAGGTCACGGCACTAAGGAAGAAACAGCTTTTAAAGGCTGCTGCCAAGAATTCAGCCTAACTCTATTTTAATTTATGGTTAATGTGAGGGAAAATGACCAATGCCATTATTGATTTTCTGTCCTGTTTAGTAATTATCAAGCATATGCTAATTGCTAATCAAAACATACCATTTTTTATCTTCTTTATAGCTCGAAACGTCAGCTTTTTACGATACTTATATGACAAACTTGATGTACATCACGCGCTAAATCCTCGTTTCACTTAACGTAATCAGTTTTGTTTTCTCATTTGGCTTTATTTTGTATTCTGAATTTTTAATATTTTTGTGTAACACGAAAAAGTTAAAACTTATGTTGTTATTACTCGTGCCGGTAGGCAACGAGTCTAGGTTTCGGCTTGGTTTTTTATTATTATTATTACTCGTGCCGGTAGGCAACGAGTCTAGGTTTCGGCTTGGTTTTTTTTTATTATTTTTTGTGTCACGAATTTCCACGCATGCGTGTTTGAGGCTTATGATACCTCACGTGAGCAAATGCAAGCTTGCTTGGAGGCCATTTTTTTATAGTCAACAAGAGAAATT
>JAOEHV020499618.1:10145-21537 GCA_025447995.2 Isaurus tuberculatus
TCATAGACATGTTTCAGCAGCATCTACTGCCATCATAGACATGTTTCAGCAGCATCTACTGCCATCATAGACATGTTTCGGCAGCATCTACTGCCATCATAGACATGTTTCGGCAGCAACTACTGCCATTATAGACAAGTTCAGCATCATCTACTGCATCATAGACATGTTTCAGCAGCATCTACTGCCAATAGACATGTTTCGGCAGCATCTACTGCCATCATAGACATGTTTCAGCAGCATCTACTGCGCTCATAGAAATGTTTCGACAATAGCTGCTGCCATCATAAACATGTTTCAGTAGCATCTACTGCCATCATAGACATGTTTCAGTAGCATCTACTGCGCTCATAGAAATGTTTCGATAATAGCTGCTGCCATCATAAACATGTTTCAGTAGCATCTACTGCCATCATAGACATGTTTAAGCAGTATTTACTGCCATCATAGACATGTTTCAGTGTTTGCTTGCCCGTTGGAGAAACCAATTTTTTTTCATTCTTATTTATGTGTTGATAAACTAACAACTTACTCTTTGAATTATTCCTTAATCCAGGGCAAAAATTAAACAGCATTTGAGCAACCCGACCCCGGGTTTCTGCGCCTAGCAAGCACTTACAGGTTAGGCTGTCTGCCACTGGCTTTTTGCTAAAGATTGAAACATGATAATAAACGATCTTTTATCGTCAGTATCAATACTCAGTTTAGAGACCCTGTTACGATGGATCGCTGAGTCAGCTATGGCGGAAAAGTTCACACAAATGTTCAGTCACTCTGTCAGTGGTAATTCAATTTGAAAATATCTACTGAAACATACCTGTTGTTCTCTTATCCACTCCTTCGCATGTGTACAAAGTTCGGGTAAGTCTTAGATGACCAGCAAGTAAAGGCGAATGGTTTTCTGTAACGTAGGTAGAAACTAACAGATATAAAGCAACTGCACTTTGCCCTACACTTTGCACTTGACTTAAAATTGAGAGTCTCAATGCCTAGATTTTTATATAATCTGGGCTACTATAAAAAAATGACTGTGTACGAAGTCTCTCTCTTCTTCCCAGGGCGCTTTTTGATAACAGCCACATGCTGATGAGCCTACCCTGGTTAAATATGTTGTTATTATTATTATTATTGTAGATC
This sequence comes from Isaurus tuberculatus, assembly GCA_025447995.2. NCBI lineage: Eukaryota > Metazoa > Cnidaria > Anthozoa > Zoantharia > Zoanthidae > Isaurus > Isaurus tuberculatus. The sequence continues at coordinate 11,283 of JAOEHV020499618.1, forward strand.
TGCGAAAGTTAATAAATTTTAACCATCATAGTACGTAACTATCTTTTCAAAGGGGTCACGTAAAATTTGGGCATAATGTCCTTCTCATTCAGAATTGACGTTATTCTCTACTATTCGGGCAAATACATTAGTTTGGAGAGGTAATTCGAATTATGTTGAGCAATTTAAGGAGTTTTTAAACCATGCAGGAAAAATGTTTGTGTAGTTTATAAGTAAACGTAAAACGCAAATAGACCGATTTAGCTTGGCTCAATGTTTTCCCAATACAATCCCTTTGAGAAAAATATTCCCTGTTTGAAATGCACTGAACTGGAAAAATGTTCGAAAGAATCTGCACAGACAAAGAGATCGTATTCCCAAAGGGATTGTATTGGGAAAACATTGAGCCAAGCTAAATCGGTCTACTGAACAGAACTCTTAGTAAATTCATTTACTTGATAATGGAGTCAAGATAACTCCGAAAAGTCGTGAAACTGTAAAAAGTTTGTTTGTTGCGTTAAATTTCATATTTTATTGAATAATAATAATAATAATAATAAATATCAACAATAATAATATAATATTTTAACTCTTACTTATAGAGTATAGCCGAGAAGCTAATATCTCCGAGCTAGATACACACACGTGACAATTAAATACCCAAACCGGTAGAAGGCAACACAGTTGGCTGTTTACAAACGTGGTGAATTTGGCTCAAGGATCACCAAGACAGACCAAGACAGTAATTACAAAAGGAATCTTAACCCGGGATAACCACATACAAATCTGACACCCTTAATCCTGGGCCAAACTGCCCTCACGACTTTGGAATATTCCTGTTGCACATGGAAAGGATTGGACTAATGATAAAATCATACAACTCATACCTTGACTGCTGGACGATTCGAAATTTAAAAGCCAGTTAATTTCGTTCTCGATCATCTTTCGCGGATTAATTTTCATTTGCTGTTGTTCATCAACTAAAATAAAAACACATTAATCAGTGAGGAATCCACTTTACTTATATCATTGATTAAATATTTCAAACTAAAATCGATTAAATCAAGTATTTCAACTTTGATTTGACTAAATTACAGTTGCTCCTACGAAGGGTTGACCCTCCAAACGTTAACCCTTAAACAGCATACGTTGACAATCAACATTTTCAACCTTGAGTTATCTAAATTGCTCTTGGTCAAAGAATGGATTGACCCTCGAAATGTTAGCCCCTTACACTACTTATGGTTATAGTCACTCTATCAAAGGGCTAACGTTCGATAAGTCAACTCGTCGCACCACCTACGCAATGATCATACCAGTTTGAGCCTTGAGGTCTCTAAACTATATAAAACAATCGAGATACTTATTTATAGAGAAAGCGTTCGCCAATTTAGTGCTCAAGAATAGACAGAAAGAAAAAGGTTTTCAAATCTACCTTTAATTTATTTTAAAATTTGAGCAAAACTGGCTTAAGATGGCTAAGTTTTTTTCAAAATTTTTGTAACAAAGGCACATAGTAACAGCTTCTCTCTTGCTAAGCTGCATTCTTTCATCCATATTTGAGTAAAAAATACCCCCTTCTCGCAGTATAACCTACCTGTCAAATATTCCATTAGTCGACAAAGCAAGTCAAAATATTGCGTGCAGTTCAACTGCAATCTACAAAAAAAGCAGCAATTAACAAAATCGTGATTGACTACATTAATATTTGTTTTCCATCGTGAAACTTTGCATCATCATCAATTGTATTATTTCAGCCCAAGTATAATATCACAGATCCTGTATCAAGATATGTATCGTTAACGGGCAAGCCCATTATGCGATTCATTACCCTCAAACAAGTTAGACGCAGAAATTCGATTCTTCTCTCAATCTTCTGTTACTGAGACTTTCACATCTGCATGGTTTGTAAGTACAAAAAATTATGGTTTGTTGAATAAACTAATTTGTCGCATGACTCGGACGTCATTTCCTGTCTAAATTTTTTAATGTATATTATTAATTGGTTATAATATGATTTCTCGTTCAATTTGAATTAGTTTGCACTTGTTTATTTTTCAAAATGCCCAAACTGCACTCGCCCGTTTGAAAAACAAACTCGTGCAAATTAATTCCAAATTGAACTCGAAATCATATTATTACCTATACTAATGAGCACCATAAAGCTAAAAGGAGTTGTGTTCATTATTCGAGACATGTTTTGTTGGCATTCAGTGTTAGAAAAAAATATTTTCATTTCTTATAAGTTATTGGTCACCTCGGAATTTTCATGTATGAAAATTTAATTGAAAAAATCAGAGTATCATTAGAATGTCAAATTGAATATTGTATGCTTAAAATATTCGTGTCAAAAAAGGCTTCAGCAAAGACCGATCAAACAACGTGAATAAAAAGATGCAACAAAGGTTCACAATATTTCGTTAGCTTACCCACCAACTTCCTGTTGCTAGGGAACGTTGTCACATGATGAAAAAGGGCCTATCCTTGGCAACTCTACTCACAATAGATTGAGTAAACTAATCTTAACAGATGTTTAAAAACTTTTACGTTGCAAAAAAGACAGCCAATAAAGCCGTTATGCAAACTAACTTTTTTTCTTCTTTTTTTTGGCCACGGACATTCGCGTGAAGAAAAAGCCTTTATTATATAGACACTGATGAAATACCAGGATTTCTCCAGTGACAAAAATTTGGTATCCAGTGAAGATACCATTTTTATCTTTCACAGTGTGAAAATATCACGGTTGTCATGATGACTTCAGTCAAGCAAATAGTTAATCTTAAATTTTTTTACTTTATTTTTTTAAATTTTAATTCTTTTTACTTTTTATCTTTTTAATTTATTTAATTTATTTTTATTTTTATTATTTATTTATTTATTATTATTTTTTTTATCGTTCTTCTGGTATTTCATCGGTGTCTATATAATAAACAGAATATTACATGTACGCTTGTGGATACGAATTTAATCTTCTCGTGTTCAAGTCGATATCTCACTCGTCCGCTGCACTCATTCGTGGGATATCGACTTGAACACTCGAAGATAAAATTCGTATCCACGTGCGGGCATGTAATATCCTCTATATTCTAACTCCACACAGTCAACAGATACAAACAAAATCATGATAACAGTACCTAAAACTCTTCCCTCTGACGTGTAGTGTGGGCGTCCACAGCGGTAGATGGGCGAGTAGGAGAACATTTAACAGAAAGTGGTTTGGTGTTTGAACCTTCGGATCTTCAACAAACGCAGCAACATGGTTAACACCAAATTAAAGCCTAACATTTGAAGAATAAAATTCCCTTTACATGCTCAGAAAGGTTACTTAAGAGACGCGGGGTAAGCAAGTTCACATCCTAGAACTTGATGTATTAACTGTGGTCGGTAGGCCACAGGTCAAAGAATGGGCTACGTTTTTTTATTGGATATGTCACAAATTTAGACCGCGTGGGCCGTGATTGGCTTTTCTGCTCACGTGACAACAAATTATCTTGAATCAAAATGGTGGCCATGGCGTACACGATTCGGTGATTAAAAAATATCATATTTAGATTAAACATTTTACTGTTAAACTTTCTTTGTAGAACTTTTTCCATTCTTTATCTGCTAATGAAACCTAATAAAACTTTTCATTCAACTTTAAATTGGTAATTACTTGCACTCATGATGGCAGCTGATCCGTCAAAATATGTCTGCGTTAAAGTTTGTATCTTTTTCAAGTGTATCATGTTACATGGGAGGGAAACTGCAAAGCCACAGAGCTTCTATAGTGACTCAAGATTGCATGTAAAGGAGTGACATTACAGTTGTAGGTGAAACATACTTACCTCCTACAGGGGTCTGACTGAGAATGAGAAACTGTTCAAAACCTGTTCTTCTAACCTATATAGAAAGAAAAAATCGAAGGTCTATTAACCCCTTCGTACTTGATGTTTACATTACAGTTTAGCTAAATCTTTTTCCGAGCCTAGTGGCCCATGAGGCTGGCGCTTATCTCCGGTTTCTGTAGTGTTAAGCGGATGAGAGTCCTTGACTCCCCCTGGACGGGACACTAATCCATCGCAGGTTAGCTCCCAGCCGAAGCTGGTACTCATTTACCGACTTCGTAAGGATGGAAAGCCGAGTAAGCTTTGGCGGAAAAGAAGGTCACGCAAATGTTCAAATTTCGGCACAGCCGAGGAATCGAACCTGGGACCTTACAGTTTGTTAGAGTAATAATAGAGAGAAGAAAAACGGGAAACTCACATAAAGATGAACAATACAAAAAGCTCGAAAGAAAAATTAAAAGAAACAGGACAGGATGCATTATTCAACTTTATTATCATTTCGTTTCGCGCGACTTTATAAATTTCGCGATTTTGATGAGTCACTGCTTTCAAAGAAAATTATATTTCGCGAATCAAGTAACTAGTCCTCATTTTTTAAATGTCCATTTCTATATACAAATGCAACAAGCAAATGGCTGACTGTTCAGCAATGTCAGCAACATAAATAACTTTTCAAAACACAGCGATGTAATCAACTTGATGGCACTACCGATTAGCATTTAGATAAAGATCGCCTCAATATTTTCATATTGATCCTCACGTAATAAGGTCGACTTCCTTTGAACAAGTTCGAATATTCCCGCTTTGCTCCATCCTTTGCAATATGCCGCTTTCCCACATGTGGTTGTAAAGGCTCACCAGACAAATGATGAGGAATAAGGACAGGCGTTGAAAAAAATTTGAACCTTCCTACTTGTATGTATACTTCTGTCGGACGGAAATCTTGTATAGGTCACTAAGTTTCGCGTCATTAATTTTTGCGGCAACTTTTTTTAGCGAGACTTTAACTTCGAGAAATTTTTTTTAATCGCGAAATTCGCGAAAATTAAGTCTCGCGAAAGTAAGAGATAAGAAAGTAAATTGATTCTTAACTATGTTCAAAGCGATCTCGTGTGAACTTAATTTATTACATGTGTTATGCCTATTATATGATAGTTGAATATTCCTCTAAAAGAGTACTGATTTCTTTGTAGGCCTCATTTAAAAGGAATATTATATCATAATTTTAGCAAATTGAATGGTGGCAAAGTGTCTACAAATAAATGTAGACACACGCGGCTATCTGGAGGAGACAGCCTTGCAAGAATAAGTTAATCGGTGTAATACTAAAATGAACTCTTACTTATGTGAAAGTCATTCATTCGAACTCGTAACTAATTTGCGAAGTCAGGTTGACCTAATGATCATCATTCATTGGTTACTCAGCTAGATTAGCTTTTTAGTTATTCTGAGTAACCTTTACAATAACCTGTTTTATTTCTTCACAATGTAAAATTAATTGTGTTAAATTTTGTAATAAAGTTTGACTCTCTCTCAAACCTCCCACCATTACGGAACCTGGTGTGAACCTTAGGTTTCGCAAGTAAGCAGAGGGTTTTAGTAGGTGCAGTGCTATGGCGGCCATGAAATTTCTAATAATCACAAAAGCAAGAGGCTCTTCTATACTTGTTGAAGTAAACTAACTACATTTAACGATACCGACGTACAAACGTCAGCTGAGGACTATAAATCAATTAAAAACATTAAAAACATAATACTTCCAAACATATAAACCAATTCAAAACGTAACCTCACACCTGCTTTTTTTCTAGCACCTACAATTGAACACATAGTCTGGATCACCTGCAGATAATTCCTAAGCTAAAAGTTTTAACGCTATTAATAGCAGAAATATTGCTAAAGTGGCATGGCAATTTCCGCGGTAATCACTCGCGCCTCTCACCTCTATGACCCGGGTTCGACTCCCGGGTTCCGCACGTGAGCTGAGATTTGTCGATCTCAATCTGACTCCAAGGGTTTTTCTCCGGGTACGCCGGTTTTCCTCCCTCAGCAAAAATCGACTCCTAGCAGGAGTTGCAACCTTTGTAAGGGGGCCCTGTGTCCTATTGTTGTGTCTCCCTAGTGCTGCTATCTAGAATCTTCATTAATAAATAAAAAAGAAAAAAATGCAGAAAAAATTTCTGGTTGTTCTCACCTGCACGTGCGATGAACCAATTAAAATCTCAAGAAGAAATTCGTGAACATTTGGTAGGTAATAAAACACACCTGTAGAGGAAAGAGAATAATAAACCCTTTCAGCTCAAGCCAATTTATCAGCATCTATCTTCTCCTTACAATATCAATACAAAATCAGTTGTTTTGTTAGGAGAAATATGGAGCTGGTGGCACACAGCAGTCTCTCCATGATGAATTACATATTTCTCCCAAATTGTTTAGAAGGAAAGTATTGAGCCAGGTTAAGAGAACTTAGCAACACATCACATGTCGTGTTTGGGGCTGAAGGGGTTAAAGAAGCATAATTTGTATTTTGTCATGGATAACTCATTAGCTATATACAATTACAAATAAAAAATAATATATTATTATGGTTTATAATTTATTTTAAGTTAAGGAAGAGAATAAATACTACTTATTAACCGAGAGTGAGGTCATTACAGGAAAATCTCAGACCGAGGCCTTGTTGTACTGACCGAGCGATTGCGAGGTCATTACAAGACAGAGGTCTGAGATTTCTCTGAAATGACCGAACGGACGAGGTTAATACGTTATTTATTATATGGCCTTTAGTTTATTTTCGGAAGAAAACGAAAGAAACACTGGAAGTTAATATCCATATCTGCTTGCGCGCGCGCACTCATTTCATTTCACTCAGCCGAATCGGCGGTCACAACGAAAAACAGGCAAAAATGATTTCTTCAAAATGAACAGTCAAAAATAAATGTCAAAAAGAAAACTCAAAATATAAATCTCATAATTACCGGTCGTTATAAAATGTCATAATGACCGGTCATAACAGGGAAATCTCGCCCTCAAAGCAGCCAATCAGATTGTAGGAAACTATCTAGCCATATAATAAAATAAATTTAAAAGATATTTTTTACGAATGCTGTGCATTATAAAACTTATTAAGGGGAAACTTAATCTTACAAAGAAAGGGACTCTCTGCTTGTTCAGATTCAGCATGGAGATTACTCAATAGAGTCATGCCTTCGCACGTAAAATTATTTTTATAATAGTTTATGCCTTTAAGAGCTCTTAGGTTAAATAACGCTGTCCCACGATTTTTGCATAGGACGTTTCAAAATCAAATGCAAAAACATTCTTTAATTAAGAAATACTGATTTGATTAGGAACACATATGAATGGATGTTAAAAGTCCAATCAAAAATCGTGCTTTAACTAAGAAATAGTAAATGGTTACAAACACAATCGAAAATGATAACATACCCATTAATTGTGTCCGAAGTTGTAAACACAAAACTAAAAGCTGCAATGCTTCTGCTACGATAACGACATCCTGTGATAGGAACCACAAAAAATAAGTGCAATTAAAATAATAATTATGGCACATCATTCTATTAAAAAAACTTTTTAAAGTATCAAAATAACCTTATTGAGGATGACCGAGCTGTATTTCTCACGCCTCCTAGATTCAAGTCTCGGGTTAATGACGGAAAAGTTTTCTTTAAATAATAACTATTTTCTTATGTTGTTACCGGACAAGTGTACTATAATTGGCTACGCTATTCTAGACGACTACTTTCAATAGTGTTTTATTAACTATATTTCTTTTTCTTTCAACTATTTTTGATACTAAATAACTAGACCTCAGGCTAACTAATACAACTAATTTCATATAGGGTTCTACCTAAAAAGTTAGGAAAAAGTTCCAGGAATTTTCAGGTAATTTCAAGGTATGGAGAGCTTTTTCAAGGTCTGCTAAAGGTCAACAATTTCATCAATCCCCCCTGTTAAACGGACAGTTAATTATTAACTTCCAGCAATGCCTTCATCTGGCAAACTGATACTTTAAAACAACAGAAAAAACTTCATTTTTAAACCATATTCATTTTTTCAATGGCAAATGTGAGCACTGTTAAATAAAAAAAAACACGTAAAAAAACAACCCCTTCATAAAAATCAAATTAACTTGCACGTTCTTACCATATTCGTCACTTCTGAAGCCACCGAGCTTGACGTGCTGGACTTAAATGACTTCAGGGATTCTGTGTCACTTCCCCCACCCCCTCCCCAGTCGTCCTCTGAACCCTGGCTAGAAAGACGCTGCCTACCCCCTGCCAAGTGCAGTCTGCCAGCTGCTGCAGCCCATGCTACTCTCATTAAACAGGCAATTGTTTCGGCGAAGTCATCTCTACCCATGGTCTGCAGCCAAAAACATAACATAGAACTTGTAAACTTCCTTTTCATTTTGCGCAATGATTATGATTACAAAACTATCTAATCTCTCTGAGAACAGAAGCTGTAGGTTCACACCAAAAAAATGCATTTAAGAGCAATCAATTATTTTCAAACAGCCTTACCATCACATACTCCATAAAATGTGCTAGGCTGTTTTTTTTTCTTCAAAGGACGTATGTCGACCATCTTGGTCGAAAAGAAAAAATTGTTGGTTATCACCGACTTTTTTATCCTTGTTTTGTGAGTTTGATATTCTCCTAACCGTAAAATGATTTATGAAAATAAAAAGGTTCTGAAATAATATTGGAAAATATTTGGGATTTAGTCCGATTCTAGTAAATCTTGGTCTGCCAATGTCCAATGACTGACTCTTGTTTGCAGCCCTTGTGCAAGGTTTTGTTCGGTGTCCAACAACACCATTATAACGACTCTCGCTCATCCTAAAGTTCAGGGGGACAAAACGTCCCCCGTGAATTCACTTTTGGCTGAAAACCTGCCTCTGCCTCTCAAGGTTTCGCTTACCATGAGCTAGCCCATCCATAAGAATCAGAGTAAGGTGGCAAAACTGGAAAAGTAGATGGCTCTAAGGATCAACTCGCAAAAAATGCAAGGTTACTCAGCACCACCGCACGGATTGTCATGAGCAGTCGCACAGAACAGCTGCTGGAATAATTCGAGACAGACGCAAGTTTTTTGTTGTTTTTCATGTTTAAATCTTGGCAAATTGTTAAGATGTGTTCGCTGTGAATGTTTCTCGAATAATTTTTATCATATGGATATTTTTTTCCGTGAAAGTAGGCGGCGGATTTAAGTGAAATAGCCGGCGATATTCCGCCGGCCTCCAGCTCTTATTGAAAACCCTGCATGAGAGTGCAAATTTGATTGTTAGGTTTTCATTTTCAGCATTTTACTGAAGGAATAGAAAACGATTGTGCGTGTTTTGTTGAGTTAGAAGCACGCGTGGTGTTTTAAGTACACGAAAAAAAAAGCTTAGACAAATACAAGCCGAAGGCAAAAGAAATGTTATAAAACATGAAAAATCACGTATGTTTTTTGTTTTATTGAGTTATAAAACATGGATGCCAGCCAATCAGAACATGTGTCATATCCGCTTCATTTTATAATATGAAATATCAACCAAAAACGCCAACCTCTATAGCCACTCGTATGGCAGCAGGTACATCGTCAATCATACTGCTTGATCGAGGTCGTTTAGGCTCCACGCCAGAACTGTTAAACGAGTCGTTGCCATCATAATCCATTGTCCCTGTTGCCATGGAAATGGGTGATGAAGCGACAGTGGCAGTTTCTCTGTGGGGTGGGGTGGGAGGCACTACGAAAGAGTTTTCTGAAGACTGACCACACAGCAAGAATCTAGCAGTTAAGAAACGCAGTTTAGTTAGGTATTTGCAGTAAATTTAATGAATCGATTATGAAATGAGGAGTTAACAGACAAAATTTTCAAGCACATGGTTTATCGCCGTAAGTAGAGAAGGAAAAATCACGTTTCGTTAGACCATCGTCACAGCAACTGTAAATTTTGAGAAACTTAAGGTTTGTATAGAAAAATATAATGAATGTAGTTCAAATAAAGGAGGAGATGGGAAATGAGAAATAAAGAAAAAAGGTAAAAAATATTAAATATACTGATCGAGCAAACGAAAATCTTTCATTAGTGCCATTAGAAGTCAAAGTATCAAGTTTAAATATTAATTTCTGCTCTTTTCTTTTCCGCGTTACATTAGGGTCACACACGTTGAGTAAAACACGTGAAGTTTTAGGTTATGAATATAGAGAACAGAAGGTAACATATATTTTTAATACTAAAGGCCTTCTGTTGTTGCCGTTTTGTTTTGTATGTAATTTTATGGGTAAATATGCGTTATTGAACAAGCGTGTGGTCAAGATGGCTGGATATTGGCCAAGTTCTTTTTTTTTGCGTTATTATGGACTGAGACGAAGTCGAGGTTCATGAAAATGCAAAAAAAGAACGAGGCCAATATCCAGCTATCTTGACCGAACAAGCTTGT
>JAOEHV020499721.1:5719-21535 GCA_025447995.2 Isaurus tuberculatus
GATACTGTTGGTGTAGGGGACAGCACACTAGAGTAGAGTGATCGGCAAACGTATCTTGTGCTATGTTACCAGTATATCGAGTACTGGTGGTGTAGTGGATTGCACGCATGATAAGTGACCAGCAAATGTATCTTGTACTATGTTAGTATGATGAATACTGTTGGTGCAGGGGACGGGACACTAGAGTATAGTGATCGGTAAACTTATCTTGTGCTGTTACCAGCATGTTGGGTACTGATTCTATAGTGTATAGCACGCCCTACTAGTGACTAGGAAATGTAACTTGTGTTATGTTAGTATTTTGGATACTGTCGGTGTAGGGGACAGCACACCAGAGTAGTGATCGGCAAACGTATCTTGTACTATGTTAGTATGGTAGATACTGTTGGTTTGGTAGACAGTAGGTCTCACAAGTGACAAGGAAAGTTTTCTTTTGCCACGTTACTTATAATCAAAGACACGTCTAACTGCTAACAACAATGAATGAAACATTTTAGTGTGTGCACTTCTTTCTACAATGTATATACGAAAACTCGGTAGTTTGTTTAGCTTAGGATCCGACACATAAGAGATTTTCAGCCAAAGATTTTTACTATTGAACCACTTTTGTTTTCCAGAAAACTTTTATTTTCAGTTCTTCTGAATGGTCAAACAAAACTGCACTAAACACGGAGGCTGGATCCAAGCAATTTGATGTCAAAGAAGAGACAAGACCACATACGTATTGGAGCACCCCGCTAACAAAAATGTGTCTGGGTATGTCATCATCGTCCGATAAAATTAATTGGTTGGAGATCAAACAATCTTCCTCATCTCTCATGCAACTTTTTGCTGGATCACCTGAATCCATCAAAACAGATGCAGGAAAAGAAAAATGGGAATTTCTAGTCGAACAGTCTCCTTTAAGCTCGAAGAGCAAGGAAGGGTTTAACCACGATCGCAATGTTAAAATTGGATTTCTAGGTTGTAGCGACGCTGCTTGCGCCACATTCCAAGATAAAGTTGGATTTGGACTTGAAGATTATGGATGCGGTACAACAAGAAAACGACCATTTTGCTACATAATGATAAAATGAATTGTTTGACAAAGAATTTGTGACAGTAACAAATTCTTTTTTTCAAATTTCTAAATTACATTTCTTGCCTGCAACAAAGAAAGCAGTATCTTTAAGCTATATAACCTTAATCTAAAGTAAATGGCATTTACAACCTGCAAGTATAAAATAATAGCACAATATTTAAACATGAGTAGCAAGTTGCCTGAAAAATTTCCCTTCAAATTTAATGCGTATTTAAACGCTTTGGTTCTTTATCTTCGTTATCCTCTTGTTCTCATTGTCTTTATTTTCGCACCCACCCACTTTCCTCTTGCCATTCTCCATCATTATCTTTCATTGTTTTATTCACTTTCTACACACCATTTATACTCCTTTCAACTGTTCATTGCTACTTTACTCCAAAGCAGAGTCTCTCTCGTGACGGTCTTGCAATGAAAATCGAGACTCTGCCGATCTAAGCCGTTTTCTTTGATACACCGCCGTCCACAACCATGGACGAAACAAACAGGTTTTGAAACTGGTTTAAACCGGAAATGAGCAGTAGGCATGAGCAAATTTCAAATCCGCTAAATGTTTTTGAGCCCGCGGTAGCATAATTCAAAATGGCGACAAACATTTTGGCGCGAAATCCACGAGACGTCAGAGCAATAACGTCAGAGTTGCTAGGTTACCGACTCGCATACTCAACAAAGACAACGGCTTAGATCGGCATTGTCTCAATTTTCATTGCAGGACCGTCACGAGAGAGTCTGCTAGCAGGGAACACCGACGAGGTACTAACGCCCGAAACGTCAGCAATTTTCCTTTTTTTCACTATGGCGTTAAACTTACATTTTTTTTGTGCTACTGTGTTAAACGGTTGGCTGGAATAATGGTTCCCAGAATATGCAATGACTAAAAATCAGTCGACGAATTCAACTTCAAACTTCATTTCATTTGTTATATAGTTAAACTCGACTTCAAATACTCTTTGCAAATGTAGGTGAAACCAATTAAAGATGATCTTCGATCAGAGATTTAATATTTTGTGTACAGCTCGAAGTATTCACTAAATTTCTAAGTTTGGCAGCTACTAAAGTGGGTTCCATGTCACGGTCAAATACTTGATCAAGCGTAACATTCATTTAGCAAGAACACAGTTTTAAAGGATACGAAGTGTTTCTTTAACTCTTAATTGAAATGGAGTTGCGGCAGAATAGTAACTGAAACAATTTTAAATGTTACTTTTGGTGTTTTACGTAAAAGTAAGGCAATGATATTGCATTGCTCTTTGGAATGTAAATAATTGAAAAATTTAACAACGAACTGTCATGAGGTTGCTGGATGCCCACATTCGCCTCAGTTGATTACAACACGCTTTAAAAGCGGTAAATTTAGCTGCAGGGGTTCCTAACAGGTAGCGTCATCCACTCAATGACAATTTGACACTGTTCCCTACCAATGTTCAACACACGGCTACACTATTGTGATAAATAACTTCAACCATATCTAAAACCAAAAACCATTTTGTCTCACTCACCAATACCGCGGACTCCCTTTTCATTTAAATCGGTTAGGATATCCGTCAGCGCTTTGGAAAATAAAAGTTATCCTGATTTGACCAGCCCGATGTGTTAAATACTGTTTTAGTGATTTAACGCAGCTTCAAAAGAATGTAATTAACGGTTTTACTATTCAAAACAACTTTGAGATATTTAAAACTTCAAAAAGTCGAAAATAGCCGTGAACACAAAAAGTTGTTCTGACCGGTCAACCGTTAAAGTTTCTTTTCAATGTTTGAAATTTCACATAAAACGCGAAAACCACAAACAAAACTTGTCTGGTAGTTTATAAAAAAGTAATCGGATGTGCTCTCGTTGACATTCGATAAAAAATCACACGATTGAGCGATTATCGCTTGCAATTACGCGCGCCATACCAAATCTTTTCGACTAAATCCACTTTTAGGCATGATGCTTTTGATCCAAATGTAAGTCTTTAATACTTGTTGAGTCAAATTCAAAAAAAAGAAACTATTTAAGTGAGTCAGAAAGTAAAAAATGTGATGCAGTCAACCCTCAGTTGAAATGTTTTTATCATCGCCAAAAACAAAGCAAGTAGCTGCTACTCTATTAACGAAGGTGATCATCAAACATATCAACCTAGATTTGAGTACACCAGGTAAAATTTTAAATCGTGTTTCAAAACCGTGAGAAAAAATGTAAACATTGGCGCGTTGAGAAGATCAAGCTGGGAAAACAATACCTTTAAAAAAATCTGTTGCCGTGCGTTGACGAATAGGTAAAACACGTGATTCAATCAACTTTAAAATGAAACGTTTAATTATTGCAAGCTCTTCGCCCGCGCTACGCAGCAGCATGCTGGGAAAACCCGCTAAGTCCAAAATGTACCTTGAAAGAAACAAAAATGTAACGGAACGGAGAAAGAATTCCTGTCATGAAAATTGTATTTCAAATTGAAGACCTGAGCAACAGTAGTCATTCTAAAAAGGGATTAAACAACGAGGACAACTCACATGTGTCATGTTAGCCAGTCTTGCGATGTGAATCAACAAACGATTTGAGACCGAACAGACCAACGTACAACAAATAGTATCGTCTAATTTAGCCTTGAAAATTAGACTAAGAATATAGAATGGAGTTTAAGGTCAGGATTAAAGCTTAATAATGTTAGTGTTGTCAGTGTAAAGGTGGAAGCTCCAAGTAATTGGGTCTTGAATTCACGTACAGTTCAATTTAAAACTGCAACTTATTTAAAATTTATCGTTCACTTCGATTAAACTAGCACAGAAAATGACTTGGAAATGCAAATGAACACAGATAAAGTTAACTAAAAAACTAAGTTTAACCGATCTATAAATGGGCCCCTGTATTCACACATCCCTTAATTCCTGCAGTAGCTTTAAAACGTATCGTTCTCAAAACTAACACTAGCAGAGAATGGGAATTCGGATGTGCAAAAATTAGGGATAAATAAAAAATTATAATTTAACAATTCTCAAAACCAATAAACCTTGTGAAAATCCAAACTTTTACTAAAACACTCTTCCTCTTGTTATATCCAAAAAAATGTCCGATCACTTCCTCTCATTCCAGTCATTGGAAGCAAAACTCTTTGTTCTCAAGTCAAAATTCTAAACACAATGTAGACCTCCTTGACTGAAAACATAATCTCGAAAACCGCCTAAGTATCCCTTGATGCTATTTAGGAACCTTTGAGATCGCACTCTCTAGAGCCTTAGCTAAAGTGTCCACACAATCCAGAGGGATCCTCTGGCGCAATAATCCTTGGTTCGTCTTTGATGGAATTTTTTGAGATGGAGTTTTTGCATCTTCCTCAGAATGTTCCCGCTTGTGAGACTTATCCGAGGGTCCAGGAGAGGAACATTTATCGGATTCCGATGAGTTATCGTCCTCACTTTCGGTTCGTTTCTTTTTCTTTACCGGTTCATCTTCGTCCTCTGTAGATGAACGTTTTTGTTCACTTTCAGTACTATGCTTACGCAAATGTTTCTCTTGTTTTGATTTTTGATGAGCCTTGCACACACTGAGTAACGCTTCAAGACTAGGTTGTAACATGCTGCTAATTTCAGCCTTGTCGGGTGGATTTACTGAGAACAATAATGAAAGTGCACGGAGTTCCTAGAAGAAAGTAAAACATTTTAAAAATGTGTATCGATAGGTGGCGCCTCGACCATGCTAAGATCTTAGATGACGCAGTAACTACAATACAGGAGTAATGGTTCATTCCATGAACTTGAAAGCCGTCGTTGAACATGACAGAGCATTTTAAATGTTTGAACCACGGCCCAGACAGCTACGAAGTGCCCTCGATCAAAACACTACACCCCATAAGTTTATCGTTTACCGCTCATTTCTCCTTTGTGTGGAGATTGAGGCCCGACACGTTGACTTCAACTTCGCTCTATCCTGAGCTATCTGCATTACCTCCCTCCAACCCTTTCAACCGAACAACACCTTCATCTCCCTCTCTCCTTTTGCCTTCCTCTCCTTTATCTCCCTTCTGGTTTCCATGTTAGTGCTACTCCCATGTTGCTGCTGGGCTCATTCCTTAAGATGTGACCAATGCCCAAGAAAGCTATGAAGTGCCCTCGATCAGAATACTATATCCCATAAGTACAAGTTCGTTGACCCTTTCATATTCTTGAAGGAGGGGGAAAGGGGAAGGGGGAAGGGGTGGGGAAGAGGGGAGAAGGTGGGGAAAAGGGGAGGGGATGGAGAAGAGGGCAGGGGAGGGGAGTTGTTAAATAGAATACGCAATTAATTAACTTGTCGATGCTGGTCCGTCTTTTTGGCATTTTTAAGATGGGTTTGTCGGGGAAAAAATTTGAGGCCTTTTATCATCCGAACATTAAAACAAAGAATTTTCTATAAAAACAAATTATGGGCAATTATGGACAAGGGAAGAGAAGAAACCAAATGATCAACTACAGTGATATAATCTTTCAACTTTACCCCTGTCAGACGCCATGCCATTTGAGAAAGTTCGGTTTCACAAGCGTTTTCTGCCACAGACTTCTCTGCAATTATTGTCGCTTCAATCGTATGTACTAAGTTTGCCCACTGGTTTAATAGCGCCTGTTCTTGAACCTGGAGTAGGTAAATATAGTAAGTACTCGAGCAATCAACAAAACGAACTCAACTAACGCAAACAATTGCCTTTTCATTTTTAAATAACAAATATAAACTCATGCCGAGACAAAGAACTTAGAAAAAATCTGAGCTCCAGACGGAAATCGAACCTATGACCTTCCGTACACTGGTCGGATGCTCTAACAGTGACCCACGAGAACTTACACGGCGAGCAAGGTCACTAGATTGGGTTTTTACACACGGACTGTATCACACAGCACTTTAAAACCAATGAATGTGTCACGAAGTCAGAAGACGTTTTTCAAGTTATTTTAATTTTGTTAAATTGATTTGAGCCAAAAAAACTTTTAGTGTTAGTAGCACTTTAAATATCGAACAAAAAAAAAAGAAGCTAAAATCCACTGAATTAAAATGTTAAACGGTAAGAAAGATATCATGCATCGGTTGCACTAAGGTTTCATGTTCACTTACCCTCGGAAAAAAACAAGTAAGAAAAGAGTAGATTTCCCGAATATTAAGGCTTTCGCGTTCGTCCAGAAGAAGAACATCAATATACTGTAGGAGAGAACAAAGTTTATTAGTAATTATGGAGTTTGGAAATTTGCTAAAAACGACTCAAATACTACCGTGAAACTCCTTCCAGTGGAATAATAGGCCTTTTTAATTACTTGCTGTTGCTAGCGGTAATTGTCAAGAGTTAACAAAAACCTATTGATTGCATAAGAGAGATAAAGCATTAAGTTTTGATTTGTAAATACTTTGATATATACTTGTGGTGGCATATCTGTAATGATCATGTTGCATTATAGTCTTTATAGATGTTTTAGTTAATACACCTTCCTTTCCTTTTGAAAAAACAAAATACTTGATCTCGCTTGATCACACTTCTTAACATGACCTACAACTACCAACCGACGCACGTCGACAGTTTTTCGAAATACAGGCGTTAGTTGATAATCTATTTTGGGTTTTGTTGGTGTACTTTTGCTAAATTAATGGCCAATACCAACCCCAAAATATTTTTTTTAAACTGATAAATTTGCCCCAGATCCATTACAGGGTTCATAAAAGCTCTTGTATTGATTACAATGACTTTTCCAGGTTTTCCAGAATATTTTTCAGATTTTTCCCTGACCATTACCTTCTAATTTACCCTTTAAATGAAGATAATTATCTGTCAAAATTCACTGCTACAAAAAGAATTCTTAAACACCAGTTTCTGTATTCTCTCTCTCCCTGACTTTTATGTGAACTTAAGTAAATTCCCTGACTTCCCAAGTTTTCCCTGACCGAAATCAAATCCCTGACTTTTCCAGATTTTCCAGGTTTGTATGAACAGTGCCACTAACAATGTACAAACTTAATGTAGTTAAACTTACTGTATTAAGTTTACGTGTACAGTCATTAAGAAACTTTTCTAGCACATACCTCAATGAATTCCGGTTGCTGACATAAACGTTTGATGCAGTTTTTGTACTTGGTATTCTGAAAAGGAAAGCAAATCAAAGTTTTGAGCTCCTAAAACACAATCTACTGAGCTGAAACCTGAGAATAATAAAATGAGTAAAATTTTGTCAAATAACCTTTTACTTAAACAAAGTCTATCCCAAAAAAGCAACCCACTAAGAAAATAACAAAAACCTTTTAAAACTCGTTGAATAAAAGCGAAAAAAATATATTTATAAAGCAAAATCCGAAAACAAAATGAAAACTATTCTGTTTCTGAAATGAAAACTATTAAGTTACTTTTAAGAAGACGCTTTAGTATAAAAATTAATAGTTTAAACTTGATTAAAAATGAAAAGTTAGAAGAAGAAAAATAGAACGTTTTTTGTGTTTTTTTTTACTTCTCGGAGAAATTATGTATGAGCCAAGTCTTATATTTTTAAAAAAATGATTAAAATTATATTGCAGTATTGTACAGTTCTAATAATTCTTACATCTGACGACTTTTGATATATTTCCATCCAAAGTTTGCTAAACAACGTGAAATGCAGAGGAATGCCCTCAATGGCAAGCAGACAACCTGCAAAACAAGAAAGCAAAAGACATCTTAAAACGTTCTGGTTAATCGAAGAGTCTCTCATGTTGAAGGTGAAGCTAATGAATGACGGTAAATGCTGAAGGATTACTTTATAAAAATATTAAGAAGTTTTTGGCAGTCGAAATACCTACATCATCATCATCATCATCATCATCATCATAATACATATTTATATAGCGCTAATTATCAATTTCTAAGCGCTTTATAAGAAAATACAAGGCACAAACAATTGAGGGTCTTAGAAAGTCTGCTAAGGCGGCTCACATACATTAGAATAACCAAGAAATGCTCTCAGTGAAAGAAGAGACAGACCAAAACAACGGGATCACTATCCTGCTCTTTTAAGTCCCCCGATTGACTGTCGAGAGACTGGACCTTATCCGAGAAGACGCGAAGCTCTAACCATTTTCAGATGTTAGAACAAAGGCAGGGGAGTCAATGACTCTCATCCGCTTAATACTACAGAAACCGGAGATAAGCGCCGACCCCATGGGCCACTAGGCTCGTATAAGGCTATTGCTACCGAGCAATCGATACTTACTGCAACTTATTACTGCATCGTGGATTTTGTCTTGGTTGAATCCAAACCGAAGGAGTTTGTCCACGTAGTGATGATAAGAGTAAAAGTATTCGTGCAATGAATTGTCGTACGCTTCATCAACACCCTATGGGTTAAACGTAGAAACACACTTGATATCCAAACTGTGACTGAGAAACTAGTAGGTTTTCATACAAAATATGGCAGATACAGTAAATGAAAAGAATTTCGTAATTCAGTTTCCTTAACGATAATAATGATTATAATATCCATAATAATAATAATAAAATGACATCATCATCACCGTTACTATTAAAGAACAACAGTGTAATTAAATAATGATTGGCGAGGTTGCGAAAAATATTGAATTCCAACCAGTGAATACCAACCGTTGAATACCACCCACTGGATACCATTTATTGAATACAACCCGTTAAATATATGCCGTTGAACACAAACCGTTAGATACTACCTGGTTATACCAACTGTTGAACACAACTTGTTTCATCACTACCACCGAATGAATACCTTACGTGGAATTATACCATATTAGTGGCATACCATCCATTGAATACCAAAATTTACACAAATTGTGAAATTTAAAAAAAACAAAAGTGCAAAAGTGCGTTTGAGTAGCTAAAAACACATTATTTAATCCATTCTAGGTTGAAAAATGTTTCAACCGTCGCAAATAGAGTAGGAAGCTGACGGTTTGAGCGTTTGCTCTTCGTCTGAGCAGTTCAAGCAACTCCAGGCCCCTAATGCGTTATACACATTACGACATGGTTATACAAGAGGCACAACGTACCTTTGGAGCCTCGAAGAAAGAAGGAGAAAGATACATGTTCAGCTCTGGGTGCGCAGGTCTAGGCACCGACTTCGTACTCACGATAACCTTAGCATGCCTCCTGGGAAAGTATGGGCCAAGGATAGCTACGGATAAAATATAGTCTTTAGAACTGATAGGATTAAAAGAAAAAGAAGTAAGCAGAAAATAGAGGAGGAGGAGGAGGAGGAGGAGGAGGAGGAGCAGAATTACTATTAATAGTATAAATAAATAAACGAGACAATAAAAAAAAGCAAAGACCATATAGTTTTCCCTATTAAGTTTTCAAAATTTGTGTTCAAACGATTAACATACGATGCTTAAGAAACTAAAACTAAATAAAGAGAGAAAGCAACCAACAAGAACCAACATTAAAAGTAACAACAATAACCAAAAAAGAGCTTTTAACATGTTTGTTTATACAAACGCACCTAAAAATATTTTATTCTTACCCGGCTGCGTGGCTCGGTGCCATTTCAAGTGACACTGATGAATGAAGCCAATCAGATTCTCTGTACAATCGCTGGCATATAGAGGTAGCATGGCATTGAGAACATCTGTATCAAAGGTAAAGTAGAGACGGTCAACTTGGAGAGGTAGCAAACTTGCATCAATTCAGAATAAAGCAATACTTTTTAATATACGATTAACGGCTAAGCATCTCACATTTTAAGATATTATGACAATATTAACAATGGAATCTTCGGCTTTTTTAATACTTTTCGCCAATAATCGTGTATTAAACGAAGAAACGTATGGGCTCAGGTCCCAGGCTCCAAATACAAATCTGCTGACCTTTGAGAATTTACGCGACACTTGTCTCTGCGAAAGCTGACTCAGCTTTTTATCTTTTTAAGGTCGGTTGGGATAACAGTTTTAGCTGGGAGCTAACATGCGACAGATTAGTGTCCCGTCCAGGGGACGGCTTAATACAACAAAAACCATGACCCCATGGTCCACTAAGCTCGTGAAGGCATTAAACTTTTTCTTGAAGAAACGAATTTTATCTCGTTTTAAAAAAATTGTAACTCGTAAGCTACGTCACTAGTAATAATAATAATACATTAAACATTTAATTCTGAAATATTTCTTTTTTCTTCAATTAATTATTTTTAATTTAAATGAAAATTACCACTTTATCAAATTGAAGACTAAGTGTTTCTAGCTGAGACAACATCATCTGACACGAAATGAATAAAGGTAGCGGATATATAAAAAGGGAGGGGGGACGGTGGAAGGGAATTGGTATCTAACAATAAAAAAGAGCATTTTTAAACATGTTTAACTTACCAAGACAACTTTTTCGTACGTCCTTCGGAGTGTAAGAATTCATTAAGGACAAAAGCTTGTGCGCGATGTCCATTCTTTCTGACCACCCGAGTACACTGCTTCGCACCTCTAAAAACAGAATTTTACACCAAAATTAAGCTTTCAGTACTTTAACCTACCTGCATAAACCTTATTTCAATGCAGCAATTGACGAATCTTTGCTATATCACTGTTTCCAATTCTTATACAATTTAAGATACAGTAGAGAATGACTTGCGTTGACAAGCGGGCAAAACGACAAAACGAGCCTTTCATTTTTGGTGCATACTTTAATTACATCTCGGAAACAGTATTCTGGTGTGACGATCTGAGATTATCATCGTGCTAAGACTGCATTTTCACTACTGCGCATGCTCTAGCTTGACTAATCAAACATTAACACAGGAATAAACAAATATAACCCTTACCCAAACCCTAACTTATACTCCCAGCGATAATAAACTCCTAACCCTAACGACTGAAAGTGTTAATGATGGAACTACGAGTAATTGAAAACCCCTATTCCGAACGCTATTCAGGTTAGAGCATGCGCAGTAGTGAAAGAACAGTTTAAGCACTAATACGATTTCAATAATAATAATCGTTTATTCATACTCTCTTGCAGTTAAAACTGAATTAATGAGTTATAAACAATTTAAATTATATTTACAATTAATAACAATTCGGGATGTAAATTTTTAAAAGTCATTTCAGACCGCAACACCGTCTCGCGTCATTTTGCAAAGCAATTTTAAAGTTCAGTGCATAACGTTTTAGAGCCTGTTTATTATTCGTTTATGTCTGGGAACAAAAAGCAGTATTTTATCTTTCCTGTTTGACTTCACAAGGATCATAAATACGTGTATATACAAATAAAAATGCTTTGGACTACAATATACTAAAGAACAGAAATAAAATATACACACGCTTTCAAAGGAAGATTTCAAAAGTCCGATACCTATTTCTATTTTCTTTCTTGCTTGCTTTTTTTTCCGGAAAGAACCGCTTTGTGTGTATACCTAACTTATACAATCCAAGGATGAAAATTGTTGATAATCGCATTATGTGGTGTAATGAGCTGACGTTCGTAACATTCTACCATAATCGCTTTTTTTGTTACTCTATCGAAAGGCTAGTGCTCAAAACGTCACCTATTTACACAATTATTTTTTTTTATTAATTATTTTTTTCTTACCTGGTTTATCCATATGTGACCGACAGCATAAGAGAATGTTCTGTAGAATGGTTAGGATTTCAGTCATGTCTCCTGTCACGTGACACGCTGTAGCCTCATGGTACATCATGTGCAACGTTGTGAACGCCTAACGAAACAAAACAAAAATTTATTGATTGAGCATGAAAACGGCTGACAACAGCAAAGGAAAACAACAGCAATCATTTTTACCCTTCAAAAAACAAACTAAATGGTAGCTTAATAATGTTTGGGGAGTCAGGTTGGCCTAGTGGTTATCAATTACGCCTCCGAACCACTACAGACCGAGTTCGAATTCTGGGGTTCGCATGTTGGCAGAGATTTGTCGATCTAAATCTGACTCCGAGGGTTTTCCTCCGGGATCTCCAGTTTTCCTCCCTTTTTAGAATTGATATTCACTCCAAAATCTGTGCCATCGACCGCTTCAAGATTAGTCTCTGGCTAGGGAGATTGGGCAACCACTCCCTGCGCGTAAAAGACGTTAAATAAAATATTTTATTTATTTATTTATTTATGTATTTATTTATTTACTTGTTTGTTTGTTTCATCAACTAGTTTAAAAGTCGGAATGAGTCATAAACATTTATAATAAGCAAAAGAAACAAAAAGAATGGTCACTTCAACAACACGGTAAAAATGGAAAGATTTCTGCTTAAATGCTTCAAATATTTACAATTGTTTCGAATACATCAAGACGAACTCTTTTAAGCAAACGTTTCACAGGTTTCAGTTCCACGACTTACATCTGAAAGTGTTAAAATTCCTTGACTGACTGCAACAATTAAACGATCTTCTTCGGTCTGCAGCAGAATCTTGAAAGCACTGAAATAAAAAAATAGTAGTTTTGGACCTTTCTGCGATCTTTTTATTAAGTTTTTCTTAAAATTAAAAGTTGAAAAAAAAAACAATACCAACAATAAAGATTTATTGGTGAAGCAAAGCGTTAGAAAAAAGAATGAAATAATTGAAATATATTTATCAGTTTGGTTATACTGTTTAGAATTCATACAGACCTATCATTACAGCTGTGGTTCAAACTTATCTGTAGTATTTTCTATTACTTGATTTTTTAATTATACATAAGCAGAACGAAGAATAGTGGAAAAACATTTATCCAAGGATAACTTTGAACCAAGAAAGGAAAAAGTTGAAAGGCCGGAACATTGTACATACTGCTATCCCTTACATTAACCAATATGGGGTTGCAAATGAACTTTTCCCGGTCCCCAATGATAAGTAATCTTTGCATGTAGTCGCAAAAGTTTTTAAAAAAGTCGCCCGACTGACGAAAATCAATTCACCCCATGTAACAGAATCCGGAATCCAGCTAAATTTGATTGTTGGAATCCGGAATCCACAACAGTGGAATCCGGAATCCAGATTTGATTTGGAATCCGGAATCCAAAGTGCTCAGAATCCGGAATCCAGTGATTTAGCCTTATATTGGAATCCGGAATCCAGAGGGTCGGGATCCGGAATCCAGAGGGTCGGAATCCGGAATCCAGAACCTCTGTGGATTCTGTTACATGGGGCGAATCAATCAAATCCTTTTTAACCTAGTGCATGCTGGTTTGGCTCTGCCAAAATTGGAACATTTATGTAAGCTTCTTTTCCGCCAAACCTTACTCAGCTCTCCATCCTTACGAGGTCAGTAAATAAGTACCAGCTTTGGCTGGGAGCTAACCTGCGATTGATTAGTGTCCCATCCATGAGGAGTCAAGGACTCTCATCCGCTTAACACTACGGAAACCGAAGATAAGCGCTAGCATCACGGGGCTCGAGGCCCGTTAGAGGATTTAGCTCGCTTAGCATGCTGGTTTGGATTCTAAATAGACCTGAATTAATTTACAACTTAAATGAACATAACTGTCTGTTGCTAAAAACAGAAAAAACCCCAATAAATATAAAACTACAAAAAAGGAACCTTTTTGACAGAAACCATTTTTCCTTACATCTTTATTATCAGTTCCATTATGTTTAGGGCGCATAAAATTTAGATAGGGCGAGTGATCCAGATGCTATTCGCCCCGCTGGCGAGAGATTAAAAGTAAGTTTCCATGCCTTCATCGGAGAAAGAAGACTGATCGCTAACCTGATCAAAGTTGTCCACGCGGCTCCACCATCTAAACAGTTTAGGTACAGAACAATGGTGTTCTTCCGAAATGTAGCACAGGAGGCTTCTTCATCGGGTGTTAAATCTGTTTCACCTTTTCCAGCAAATAGACGCATCAACTTGAACAGTTCGTCTACGGCCTAAAGATATCATAAAAAGTAAAAGTTCTCCCCTAATGAAGAAAAATACTTGGGGTACCCTGTTTGGTAGGGATCAAGAGAAAAAAACGAACCCTGCATTTACCTTATTATAGGGAATTAACGCTCGGACCTATTAACGTAATTTAAATTCACACGACATGAATTATGCGAATTAGAGAAAAATTGCTTACAAATAAAGAAAATCAGTAACTCGAAAAGAGGCTAAAGATTTCATAACAAAGAAAATTAACGCGAACTTGAATGACAGCAGTAAAGTGGGGTGACCCACGTTGTTTGGCAATTTTAAAAGCTAAAATTGAGGAAGCTTTCGGTATTCCATCGTCATAGATTACGAGGATGAATCCAGATCTATAATGAACGAGATCCTTCAAGACGAATCAAATGTCAAGGACTATTTTTTCAATAATGAAAGTGACCAAGAGGCAAAAGAGAACGATGTAATACAAATAGCAGTTTGACATTAAGACTGTCAAACTGTCAATCTGTATAGACTGACTTCTATATTTGCACGCACGGAACATGAATATCTCACTGGGTTGAAAATAACCTAAATTAACGCTTCTGTTCATCAATGGCATGGAAATTAACGTTAAATAAAATTGACGCGACCTAAATTGACGCGATGTTTTTAAATTCGCGTTATTTAAGTGAAGCGTTAATTTCCTATAATAAGGTATCTAATTGATTTTGTCTAAAACGTCGGACTAACAAAGTAACTCTTAATCAGTTTTACGCTCGTAAAAGAAGTTTTACTTTGCGCTTTTCCAAAATGAAAATCACGGCTGTCTTTCAACCACATTGTTGTTCATATCCGCTGAAAAAAATCCTAGTTGCACTGCTTAGGGGTGCCCAAAATATTTAAACTTTAAGAAACAGCGTGGAAGCTTTCCTGAAATACGTAGATAACAACTGTTACTCGGTACCTGTGGATAGTGATTAACCCGTGGCGTCAAGTTCTCGAAGGCCCACTTCATGTTGGAGTGAACAGCCAGCTGGCGGGTAAAAGCTCTCGAGTGTTCACAGCACAGACGGAGTAAGCCATAGTAAGCAGGAAGAACACTGCGATTGAACGTAAGTACCTCGTGCTCATCGCTTGAACTAAAAAATAGTGAGATAGCAGAAAGTTTAAGAATCGATGTGATTAAGTTTCTTCCATGGAATTCAGCCCTCGATGTATCTGTAGTTGCCTTTCTTTTGAAATTTCATATGGGCAATTACAAGTTATCCATGAAACTAGTTCATCACGCAAGCAAAAACAAGATGTCGTGTTTACAAAACAAATTTTGCGACTTCGGCGAAAGGAAAAAACTCAATAATAATTTGTCTGCTATATTATTTTAAAAAGTAATTGAATGAGTCCTCGACAAATTTCGAAAAAAATCACTTGTCTTTTGGCCTAACTCTGAAAGAATTTTCGATTACCTATCAAAATCAAAATTGACCTGCTCACAACAGCTGCGGCTTTAAAGCTAACCACTAATCCTGAAGAAGAGTTAACAGCCACTGCATGATTAGAGTCCCTACTGCTGTGGTGCAGAAAGTAGTTGAATAAACTATTTATGAAACTATTCATTAATACAAATTATAATGCAAATTAATAGTACGCGCGTTCTGATTGGTCCAAAAACCATTCACATGAGAGTATGTAAACATTGTTGCCATCATCCTTCTCAAAAAGTAAAACGATTTTTTCTCTCGCTTTGTTCCTTCTACGTCCCAAAAAAGTAGAAAGACAAAAAATATATACTACTTATTAACCGAGAGTGAGGTCATTACAGGAAAATCTCAGACCGAGGCCTTCTTGTAATGACCGAGCGATAGCGAGGTCATTACAACAAGACAGAGGTCTGAGATTTTCCTGTAATAATCGAACGGACGAGGTTAATAAGTTATTTATTATATGGCCTTTAATCTATTTTCGAAAGAAAACGAAAAAAACACC
>JAOEHV020499823.1:10068-21534 GCA_025447995.2 Isaurus tuberculatus
CAGCTGTTTCGGTGTAGTAGTACGTCAGAGCTTACCACTGACGGTTTAGCTGCCCCGGCTAGATCTTATTAGCCCGGCATAAGTCACCGACAGCTGTTTCGGTGTAGTAGAACGTCAGAGCTTACCACTGACAGTTTAGCTAGATACCACGCGAGATAACATGAAATAGATACTACTTATAAACCAATAGTGAGGTCATTACAGGGAAATCTCAGACCGAGGCCACCTTGTAATGACTGAGCGATTGCGAGGTCATTACAACAAGACAGAGGTCTGAGATATCCTGTAATGACCGAACGGACGAGGTTAGTAAGTTGTTTATTATATGGCCTTTAGTTTATTTTCGAAAGAAAATGAAAAAAGCACCGCGCGCGCACTTATTTGAAACGATGTTCACTCAGTCGAATCAACTCAGTCGTCACGAAAAACAGGCAAAATTGAAAAAAAATCTTGTAATGACCGGTCATTATAAAATGTCATAATGACCGATCATTACGGGGAAATCAATCCAACAGCCAATCAGATTGCAGGAACGACTGTCTAGGCATATAATAATAGAAGCGTAATGCTTGTGGGATTCGACTGCAATAATACTTACAAGTTTTTACAGCACATGCGTGCTAGTATCAAGTACTTGAACCATTAATTTTTGCCTTAATGTTCATCTAAATGATTTAAAGTACTTGATACTAGCAGCATTTGTTACCAATGCTTGTGATTCCAGCCACATCCCTCAAGCATTACGCTTTTACTATTGTCATGGTTCTTAATATAAAATGGTTTGTCTAATTCAAATGTTCAAATGTGCTATGTGTAATTTGGAAATAAATTAACAAAACTTTTCTAAGTTCTTCATCTTTTTCTAACAGTTATTTACTAGGACACTTCTCTATCTCATTTTCTACTTACCACTTTCGTTTTAGATATTTGCATGTCCGTCTTTTCCGACCCGTTTGCTTGAAAGGTAAGAAAACTGTTTGCGCACTTTTGGCTTTGCATTCCTTAGAACTGTTCTTAAAGAAATTTATAATTTTATTTTTAAGTAGAGTTATTTAGCAACGACGTTACAATACAATCACAATGATTACAGATTTACAGTTTAACCCAGTTCGATCCCGGCAGTTTGCCGAGATTTTCAAACATTTGTGTGACCTTCTTTTCCGCCAAAGCTTACTCAGCTTTCCATCCTTACGAGGTCGGTAAATGAGTACCAGCTTCGGCTGGGAGCTAACCTGCGATGGATTAGTGTCCCGTCCAGGGGGAATCAATGACTCTCATCCGCTTAACACTAGAGAAACCGGAGATAAGCGCTGGCTCCATGGGCCACTAAGCTGGTAAAAGGATTTAGCTAGCTAGCTAACATGAGGTGAGTTGTCTCGGGGGTAGGTTTGTCCCAGTCCCCTGAGTTTTGTCAGGCCGAGCCAACTTTCTACACATTCTCTTTATGGCAAAATCGAAACGTTTACAAGCAGCCTAGTTAACTCAGGATAGTTATTACTTGGTATGGAAGGGAAGGGCAGCCCTAGGGACGAATTATCGCGTTCTATGTGAACGGTTTAGACTGAGTTGTCCAGGAAGTTACAAAAAACATTTCGAATGTACGCATGCTTATAATTAACGAGTGATTTCCAAGCACATACTCCCAAGATGATTTTGGGTTTAGTATTTCGATGTGAATTTGGGCCACTTTTGTCCATATATCCAGAGAAATCTTGGATTACGTGTGAACTGGATCTGAAGCAATAACATAACTTACAATACAATACAATACAATACAATACAATACAATACAATAGATATTGGTTGATGGAAATTTTATTCTATCAAACTAAATTTAACTATTAAATCCCTTGTTTCAAAGAGCCACTAATACATTTTTTTTCCAAGTGTTTGGAAAATAAAGAAGTTTTAAAAAGTTTTTGAAATGGGACGTATTCTCGATTTTTTATCTGCATTTGAAGTTCGTATCTTGATGATTAATGGCTGCGCTTTAAGAGGACTGGGTTATGACGTCATACGACGGACAACTTTGGATTAAAAAGTATAAACATGAGTATGAATCAGTCGAAGGTTTTCAACTCTGATAAAAACTCGAATTCTTCCTACAGTACTTGTAGCCGTTCCTCCAGGAAGTCAAGTAACAATGACTCAGTCAAAAGAAAGTGAAAGGAGAAAGTCCGGGAATGACATCACAACCTCCGAAAACGCGGGCATGAACCAAAATGGCCTAAAATTTCGTTTCTTCGAGCCAGTGCAAAAAAAATAAAAATAAAAAAATTTGACCTACATCAAAACTTTTTTCGCGGAAGTATTTCAAATTATATGTTTGATAATTTGAGCCAAAAAACATTATGTGTATTATGTGTAAGTGGCACTTTGAAACAAAAGAATCACATTAATATGTTAAAAAAAAATCTAAATACTGACTGTGAATTTCTTGAGTGGGTGTGAAGGGACCTATCTTTATTTTACAGCCGAGTCACCATACTGTACTTTATCCCTGGGGGATCAGTTATTCAGAAGTGGAATATTTCCAGATCCGTCGGCATCATTAGAATCTGTAGATGACACTACAGATAACAAGAAAAAAGATGAGAAGACCATCGATCATTTTACAAAACAAAAGACAAAACCTAGAGACGGTCCTAGCAAGAAAACTGGTGGAAACAGCCCACCCCCAACAAATTCAACTACCACCGTATCTGCTGTCGAGTCACCTCTGTATGTACACGGTATTCATTACCGTATGACTGTTTAATACTGCCGTGCTTGATGAGCTTTTAACATTCCAGTTGAATAATATATTGTAATACTGAAAAGAAATGCACTTTTACTGCCTGTGCCCTGAATAAGATTTTCATTTATCCATAGTTAGTACTTTTTTTCCTTTTTTCTACACAAAGTTTAAATGTTTAATCTTTGCCGAAAGTAAAGTAGGAAACTGACGTTGCTACGTTAGCCTTTCGTCGGAGTAAAGTTTTGGAAGAGCTCCTTATCTTGATGAACATTTTATAGTCCCTATCAAGCTTATTTTTTATTTACTCTGATGAAGGGTGCTCAAAACCTCCGCTCCTTACCTTTCTTACGGCGAAGATCAACCTAGAGTTGATTAAGGATTAAGGGTGAAACGATTCCAAACTCTTGACATTTAATGAATTGCTTTGTTTAGCACATGTTTTGGAGTAAATAGATTCCACATCACAGTGATGCAAAAAGCATTTATTCGAAAACAACACTTTTAAAGTAAATTCTTTATTTTGCTCAAACATTTCCTAAACAAATCTCAATGTTGTCTCCGTTTTTGAAATATATGCTAAGATGTGAAAGTTGGGTTATCTTTGGTGGAAAGCCTTACCTTAACCTTCACCTTAATCCTCTCCACGCCAGAAAGCGCATAAGGCCGTTACGCTCTCTTTCCACTTGTTACGATCTCTGGCTGCTATTTTGGTGGCGTTCCAGCTTGACCATCCAGCGGTGTTCCGTTCTTTCTCTATAGTTCTTCGCCATGTAGTCTTTGGTCTTCCATTTGCACGTTTCCCTTCTGGCTGCCATCCAAGTGCGGTCTTACAGTCGTCACTTCCTTCTCTCCTTAGTATATGTCCTAACCAGTTCCATCTTCTCCTTGGTTCTTCACAACTGACGTTCTCCATGTCCGATATTTTCAAAATTCTCTTGTTGGTAATCCTCTGTTGCCATCTTATCTTTAATATTCTTCTTAAACACTTCATCTGGAATGTATCTAGTTGTTTCTCATCCTTCTTCGTGATCTTCCAGGTCTCACATCCATACAACAATACTGGTCTCACTAAGGTCTTAAACAGATGTATCTTTGTTTTCCTTCCAATTCCCCTAGTGTTCCATACTCTACACAAACTGTGGAATGCTCCTCTCGGTTTCTGCAACCTGTTCTTAATATCTCTGTCTCCGCCACCTTCTTTGTCCGCCATAGCACCCAAGTACACAAACTCACTTACATCCTCCACTGGCTCGTTGTTGACTCTGATGGTATCCTCATTCCTGGTGTATTCCGTTCTCAGTGTTTTGCACTTTTTGGCATTCAACTACAGCCCTAGTCTTGCTGCTTCAGTTATCATAATATCATCTGCAAAATCAAGGTCTTCCAGTGATGTTGTGAAGTCCCACCAGATTCCTCTTCTCTTGTCGGCTGTTGGTTTCCTCATGATCCAGTCAATCGCAAGTAAAAAAAGAAACCCAGACATGAAACACCCTTGTTTCACTCCAGTCTTTATCTGGAACCACTCTAATGTTTTGTTCTCCTCAATTACCGCACATTCAAACCCCTGATATATCCTTCGTATCGCTTCGATGATCTTATTTGGGATTCCATAGCTTTTCATAATAACCCACAAACTTTCTCTGTGTACAGAGTCAAAGGCTTTTTCGAAGTCGACAAAATGTGTGTAGATAGGCGCTCTCCATTCATTCGCTTGCTCTAAAATGTTTCTCAAAATAAAAATCTGTTCCGTTGTTCCTCTTCCTGGTCTAAATCCTGCCTGTTCTTTCCTTAGCTTCCTGTCGACACCTTTCATTATCCTGTCTATTATCATCCTACAGAAAACTTTACTGGTCACTGGTAGCAGGGTCACTCCACGCCAGTTGTTGCAGTCTCTTAGATCTCCTTTCTTGAATATCTTCACGATAAATCCTTGATTCCATGTCTTTGGCCAATTTTTTGTCTCCCATACTCTGTTGTATATATCTACAAGTTTGGATGTTGTTGTTTCCTGGTTTGATTTCAGCAATTCTGGTGGTATTTGATCCACGCCTGCGGCTTTCCCATTCTTTGTTCTTTTCAGCGTTGATCTTACTTCACTATTTGTCCACCGACCTATATCTATATCTTCGATCGCATCGACGTCTACATCCTGTACTGGAACAGGGTTTGTCGGGTCTTCACGATGTAATATTTCGCTAAAATGCTCTCTCCATCTGTCCGTTCGATCTTTCTTTTCTGTTTTCAGTGCACCCTCCTTCACTCCAACTATCTGCCTTCTCCTTTCCCCAGTCAGCATCTTAGTAATGGTATAGAGCTCTTTACTCCTCCCATTCTCGGCCGCCTTCTATGCAGCCTCAGCTTGCTTCTCCATCCAGTTCCTCTCATCCTCTCTTGCACTCCTCTTTACCTCTCTGTCTTTTGCAGTGTACTCTACTTTTAGTCTTTGCTTGATTCTGTCAGACTTTGCATTTTCCAGCTTTCCTTTGATCTTTTTCCTTTCTCCCACCTTTGTCCAAGTCCCTTCCCTAATCCACGGTTTGCTCTGCTTCTTTGTGTTCCGTAAGGTGACCTTCGCAGCTTCTCTGTACACTTCCAAGATTTTTTCATATTCCTCTTCAACATCCTGTACATCCTGAAACACCTGGAACCTATTCCTAACCTCGGCGTTAAAGCGTATCCTTATTTCATCACTGTTAAGCTTCGTCACGTCAAATCTTTCTATGGTGTTATTCCTTACCTTGTTTTTCATCAACTTTAATCTGATTTTTGTCCTGACTAAGTATTGGTCGCTGAACACATCAGCTCCTCTCATCACCCTGGTGTCGAATATCGATGTTCTCATATTCCCATTCACTAGTACATGGTCTATTTGGTTAAGTGTTTCGCCGTCTGTTGACTTCCATGTTGTTTTATGGATCTCCTTATGTGGAAATATTGTCCCAATCGCAATAAATCCATTTGTACTGCAGATGTCACACAGCCTTTCACCATATTGCGCACATTCCAACAACCAATGATGGTCTGCTGTTTTGGGGCCACTATGGATCCTATCGGGTTCTGAGCTTCTCGTTGGGTTTGGCCCAGTAGCGTCATGTTGGCATCCGTAGTAGCTCTCCCATTTCTGATTACATCGATTGTAGAGTTAACAGTTTCTGTAAAAATGAGATTTTTTACGGGGTAGGGGTGTTAACCCTACGCCCAACCCCCAACCTGGAGGACCAGGGATCACTCTTTGTCTGGCCCCTATCCTTTGACCTGTCCGGCATGGGTGACCCTACCAGGAGTCACAGACTCCAGCCGGCATAGCTCTAGGGATCATTGGGACACGCAAACCGCCTCACCACGATTAAGATGATGATCCTTCGAGACGGTGGAAAACAAGATCACAAAAATGTTCAATTCTTGGCTGAGCCGGTGTTGCGGCCTGAGATTGTCATCGTGCTGAGATTGTACCTTGACTACTACACATGCTCTAATTTGAATAGCATTAAAGATAGGAGTTTTGGGTTGCTCGAAGTTCTATCATAAACACTTTTAATCGTTAAGGTTAGGAGTTTAATATCGATCGTATTATAAGTTAGAGTTTGGGTAAGGATGATATTTGTTTATTCCTGTGTTAATGTTTGATTAATCAAGCTAGAACATGTGCAGTTGTCAAAATAAAATCTCAGCACGATAATAATCTCAGACTGCCACATCGGGACTCGAACTCAGCATACCTATCAACTCTCACGCATCCTGCGCGAGACTCACGCATTTTACCTCAATGTCACGCACTCACGTATCATCTCTCTAAACTCACGCATTCTTGAAAAATGCCCAAAATGGCATTAAAAATGTCCCAAATGGCATTAAAAATCACCTTTAAAAACCTAAAATTCTAATTGTTCTGGGGGGGGGACTTCGCCGCCCTACATCCCCCACCAGGGCTTTGCCCTGGATCCAGCCGGGTGCTGCGCCCCCTGGACACCAGCTTCTCACTCCTTGTAACTCTCAGGGGTTGACAGCTATGGAACTGGGACCTCGTGGTTGGAAGGCAGAGATCTTACCAACTGCGTCAACTACGCCATAATGATGATAAGAATAATGAAAAAAAGTTGAGAAGTGTTGAAGACTGAAAACAGTATTAGTAGGTTGTGGAAAGTTTAAATTTGTGTACTGTGGCGCCAAGGTATTCAACTCTTTAAAGATAAACAGAAGAACCTATAATAGTAACAGGCAGCCATTGAAAGTGATTTATTGACGTATTGTTTAACATATAATGGATTTATTGCCTAATTTTTGTAAAATTTAGATTTGAGGAGTTTGTATTCAAGTTGCCTGATAACAATGGATACAGTCCAGGGGAAAGGAAACCAGATATTGGTCAAGAACAATTAAAGATTGCTTTGCATCCGGCTGAGAATGCAGCCATGATCGCTTTCGCCGGCGTTAGGTTTAATGAGCTTAATATAAAGGTATCGGTTCTTCTTCAGACTTCTAATTAAAATTATACGAATTACACAAGCTTGTCGTTTTTGCTACCTAACGATGATTAGTTTTTCTATCGGATGGGGGGGGGGGGGAGTTCAGACCCTCTTATCTGCTTAACCCTATAGAAATCGGAAATAATCCCCGTATATGGCCATGAGCCACTGGTCTTGAAAAAAAAAGATTTAGTTTAGCTTATTATTGTCTCTTCAGGGTATTAGTTAACTTTCCTGTTGTTGTAAACAAGCATTGTTACAAGTCGCTCTTCAAAAGAACATCTATCTTAAATGAAAGAAACAAAGAATACACAAGTACATTTACCACACTTGAACAAAAGGCCTTACCCAGTATGCTTGAGAGTTAGGACATGAGACTGATTTAAATTGGCACAAAAAACGATGAGTGAATTGCTTTACCCTGTCAAAGAGATCTCTAAATTGGAATTTTTCACGTGTTTATCCCGATGTAGAGAAGATTATTTTTCTAAATTTTATTGCTTTCAATTTCTGAAATTTTATGGTCTTACTTGTCGTTATGTTTTACTGAGCTCGCTTTTTTTGGTATATATAGTGACTGTCGATGAAATGATAGAATTAACGACGATATTGTTCATTGTGTTCACAGGATGAGTTCGAGGGTCGATGGAGCCACACAACTGACGTACCAGCTGATAATGCACAACAGTTACAGCTATTTTCAATTGTGTCTGAGCGAGACATGCCCTTCAACTCTAACTGTGGACATGTTCCAATTGTTTGCTATGAGGTAACTTTGTAGTTACGTTATGTTGGTTGGTCTGTGATTTATTTAAGATTGCTTGTCCGAATGCTCTCTTTATGGCGACTGACTGTTGTCATCAATAAGTGAATACCTTTATGTGGATTATACTAAAATCGAGTCGAAAAGTGATAATAACATTGAGATGGTATACGGTGGTTGTGACCATGAAATAGTATGGTGCTAGTGTCAGTGATGGTGTTGGTAATTGTGATAGTGGTAGTGGTTGTGATGGTGATCACGTTAATGGTTGTTGTCATGGTGACATTATTTATTATGGTTATGGTGATGATGACGGAGATTGCAATAAGGACAGTGATGGTGAGGGAGTCAGTGACAGTGGTTGTAACGGTAATGCAGTGAAAGTAACGTGATGATGTTGACAGGAACGATGTTGGTGTTTCCGGTAACATTGACTTGATGGTGACAGTGAGGTGACAGTGACAAGTGATTATGGTGCAGTGAAATTGACGTCATGATGTTGACAGGAACTGTGTTTGATATTCTGGTGCCAGTGATGATGGTGATAATTACTTTGACAGTAATGGAGGTGTCCATGGTGGTGGTTACAGTTCTTTATAGTTTTAGATACTATTATGCTGAGAATATTACTTAATTCTTAATTAGCCTGCCAGCTAATACACTTTTTTCTTATTCCCTTCTTGTGACATGATTGGCCTGTGGCACTATATCAGTCCAAAATTGAGAAGTAAGTAAATAAACATTTTAGCTTACAGATTTAAAAAAGATCTTACAACAAAGTGTAATGAATAAGTGAGAATTTTTGTTGCTGAAAACCAAATTAGCCGCACACCGAAATAATGTTCTATTTGGCATGTTATTAAAACATTTTTTTGATTTTAAAATGCAAGTTTCTTTAAGTATGAATGAATAAAATTTTTCTTTTCACATGCAAAGTAGGTACAAAACAGTTTGTCTTTCATTGTGTAGATAACCTATACTGCATGCTATAATTGTAACTATTACTACTACACAATGGAACCTCGGTTATCTGGATCTATTATCCGAACTTTTTCATTGGTTTCATTTTGTCACTGCCAAAAGTAGATGATTTCCAGTCGGAACTGTAAAGTACGGAATAGAAATCATCTTTTAAAATGGCATAAATGAAAGATTTATATATTTAGTTAGTTGTTACTAACCTCCCTTCCCTACTTGGTGTGGCCCATCAAAACCCTGTAGTTTCATTTTTAGTTGCTCTGACGATGGGTTAACGCTTCGAAACGTCACATCCCTACTCTACTAACGGCGTAATTTAGCATTTTAACCTAGTGTTGAAGGGAAGAACTCACACGTTTTTTACTTTGCTTTCTAAAGATCGAGCGCTAAGAGGCAGCAAATTTTAGAATTAAGAGTTTCAAATTTATCTCTTCTTTACCAGACCAAAGAAACTCACAAAAGGAACAGATACTTTGCCATTTGAAGAGTAAGTTTTTTGTAGAAATTAGCTAAATTTAATGTTTTGCAAGCATAAGTTAATTATTTATTTATGTGATATGTATATATAATATATTAATATAGTAATCAGCGCTGACGTGAGTTTCTCTGATTAAGGCCCCGATTACATGACGAGTTTCAGCCCGGGTGGCTGGGTTGGCTGAAATTTCAACCCAGACCCTTTTACGAACGCTTATAAATGAGATGAAGCAAATTTCAGCACGGGCTGAAGATTCCAGCACTATTGGCCCAGTCCGGGCTGGAATTTGCAGCCTGGACTGTAATTTAGCCCGGGCTAAAATTTGTCCTGTGCTGGAATTATGCATCAATTAGAGTTGTGCTTTCGATACGTTTAAGAAGAATGTGTTTATTTGTTTTTATATATTGTAGATTGGTGGCTGTGGATATAGAAGAAAGGAGACGGTATGTCTCTATACGACATAGTATATCAATTTTATATAGTGCGTTTTCCATATGGAAATGTTAAAGTAAGCTTTACAATAATGTACAAAGCTGACCATTATAATAAGTGTCTTAAATCGCCTGCTACAGCGGCTCGCGTACATGCATTCAGGTATCAACAATGCAGTCACAACACAGGGAAAATTACTCTTCTGCTTGCTTGTCACTTTTAAATCCTCCGATAAAGAGTTGACATCTGGTTCTACGGTATAACGTCCTTATCCGAGAAGGGGCGAAATTATAGTTTTTGATGTTAAAGCTTAACTTAATTTACGTTCCATTAATACTCTCATCTGAATCTTCTTTGAAAACCTATATGCTTTAATGATTTAGTTTAAAAAATTCTAAATTCCCTTACCAATCCATATTTATGAAAATCAGTCCGTTCACGGAACTATATCTTAAATATAAGATATGTAAAAATCCTTTTAATCCACCTTCAACCATTCAATACTGTGCTTCTTCAATGTGAATTCAAGTAGTTACCCAACCCTGATGGCGAAAGCCAAATTTACCAACCTCAGAAAAATATACAGGTCTGCAAAAATATTTTTTTTTCTCTTGAAAGAATAAGTGTCCTTCTAGGATACAATTTTACTTACTTATTTAGGCCTCTTCATCCCCAGGATACCATTTTGCTCGAATGAAACAAAAAAAAATTATCGGGCACTGCTTAGAAGGCTGAATTTTATATTCTTATTGTCTTGTTCGCTAACTTTTAGATCTTCCTAACAAAAAATAGGATTTACTCAAAGTAGGCTTTCATTCCTCCCAATTGTGAAACTGCATATTAACGATAAAAATAATTTCTCCGGACATAAGTCTTCGAACAGAGTAAGCCGGATTTCGCAGGACACTTGCAAAATATGCGAGATTTTTTTAGAAAATCACAAACAAGGCTAGTGACAAGGTCGGTGAAGTTTATGTGTAGGGAAGGGAAAGAGGTATACAAGAGTATATAAGTACTTGCCATAGCTTCCTTGGATAAACTTGTTGAATAATGAAATTGTTTAGGAAGCCTGATTTCTTCATATTTTATAATTTTGCTATCTACTAATGAATTTCTTGAATAACACGCAAAATCTTCTTACCAAACGATTTGCACTGTTTGTAGGGCTGAAGAAGAGGAAAGAGAAAACCAGGTGAGAGCAACATTGGAAATGCTTCAGGGATTTTGTGATTAGTAGTACTTCGTTTGTCGTGATCGGTTTTCTGTGAACAACGTTTACTTGCTAACTGATTCATCGTTTGTTTCATTTTACAGGTTTCAGAACAAGTATACACAGAAGAGGATTTGAACGCCTTGAGAAATCAGCATGCAGAGGAAATACAGCAATTGCAAAATGAATTCGAGTTAGCTGGATGTTCTTCTTTTTGAGTGCTTGTTTTTGAGTCCGTTTTCGGACTTGACTTATACCAATTGTACCCATCTGTCCGTCCGTCCGCCCATCCATCCATACCTTCCTTCCTCCCTCCCTCCCCCCTTCCTTCTTTTCTTCCCTCCTTCCTTCCTTCCTTCCTTTCTTCCCTCCCTCTCTCCCTCCCCCCTTCCTTCCTTTCTT
>JAOEHV020499929.1:0-21531 GCA_025447995.2 Isaurus tuberculatus
TAAATGAGAAACGGTGCTTCTGTTTGTGTTTTTACTACATTGCAAACATAAATTGCAAGATTCAGTTAAGTTTCAACGGGAAAACATTTTTTTTTTCAGCCTCAACCTGAGCTTGTTCTTAAATTGTTCTTAATTTTTGGCCAATCTGAGCCTCATTGTTCTTGTAAAGTTGTTCTTATAAAAAAAAAGCGTGTACTTGGTGAGTATATTTAATAAAAGCTATTGCAGTTAATCAGCGAGTACATAACACACAATTTAATCAACTCTGGTTGAAATGTTTTTTGTCATCTACACCATAAGTGAAATAATAAATGTTTCAAGTTTGAGCCCTTTAAAATTTTTTCCTGTAAAAAGTTTAGTTAGTACTTACCTGTATTGAGAGGAGAACTGTTCGTAAGGTCATTGACGCTGCCCTAAAAGACAATCAAATTGAAAGATAGTATTAAATCCTTGAATAAAGTGGGATTAATGTAATACCAGTTGCCTTAAATTAAGTCTACAGGGTTTTTTCACAACTTACAAAACAAAGTTTAGGGACTTTTTAAGGTTTTTTCATGGTATAATTAATGAGCATCCATAATGAAGTAATTAAGAAATACACTTGATCACACATAAGTCGTCCATGACTAACACTTGGCATTTCATTTCTAACTCTGGTCCTAAGAACTCCTACGTTCCTGTCACTTGACTAATTAAGATGTTTTCATCAATTATCTGGTAGTATTAATATAAGCAGATATCAAATGATTTAAATACACAATGCAGAGAAACTAAATGTGATTTGCCAAACAATATCATTTACCATTGGTCTTTGAGGATGTCTAAACATATGGCCCCAGTAACTGAACTGACATTTGGATGCCAAATCTTTGTTGAAAATTTGACCTACAAAATAAAAACATATTTTTTACCCAAAGTCATTTATCGGTTTTGTAAACCAAAATCTCTTTCAGAACTAACTGATAAATCCTATAGTATAATCATTTATTTTTCTCAATCAAAAAGTAGACTTCCTTCAAATGTGAGTGGACTACCTTTTAAAAAAATTCAAGCAATATTTTTTCATTCTTTCAAGAGTGTGTAAATTTATCTTTCTATACATGTAGAAAGTGAGACTTAAATGTTTACCACTTTGACTTCTTCATGTTTTGAAAAGCATCTAACTCTCATTTTCAACAAATACTCCTAACAGTACTAAAACTTTAACACAGTGTTTTGAAGATAAACCTCAAAACTATATATTTGTAGAGAGAGAGAGAGAAAGAATCACTGCCTGGAACATAGAAACTTGAAGTATTGATTTCATAGTTCACGTCATGGCGAAGTGAACTTGTACTTGAACTTTGCAGTTTTGTTGTTATTTTTGCTATTAACATAATGACAATAAGTGCTCAAAACTTTTAAGCTTTTAGATTTTACCACATACAATACAACTTGAGAAAGATCTACCATCAAATAACTTCAAATCAAAGTTTGTTGTTTTCTTTGTTTTTGCTGTAAACTGGTACAGCAATGACCAGTAATCTTTATAAAGTATATTTTTCCCATTTTGTTTAGGGAAAATAATCTCAAACCACAAATTTTTTAGCTTGACAGAGCAGAATACTAGAGTGTTAACTAGATTGGACATTTGATGTATGAAAATCACTGCAATTCCAACACAAAACAGAAAAAAGTACTATAAAAGACAATAATGATGATGATGTTGAATGTCTTGTATTTTTAGTATGTTAATATTATAATTATAACATTATAATTATTGTTATTATATTGTTTGTTTGTTAACATTATATTTTGTTCCTATCATCTTCAACCTGATATAATTTAACTATTAATTAAAGATGATAATTTCAATCTACCTGTGGAGGATTAAACGGATAGGTTTCGGGGATCACAATATCCAACTTATAAATACCACCTGTTGCAAATTAAAACAAAACAAATTATCACAAACTAATTAATATGAGCTTTAATATACTCTGGGTGGAAACAAGGTTATGTTGAATAGTATTAATGCACAACACATCAAATCTTTTTGGCTTTAAATATTTATTTATAAATAAATTTAAAAAAACTTTTAACATGACATAGGTTAAAGGTTTGCAAGGCGTGTATATATAATACATTTCAAGGAACTATAAGATACGAATGGAAAATGAAAGAGGACTTAAAATTATCCAATTGCCTATGTCAGAATTTTACAAAAAACGTCCTTATGAAAAACTTTGTTTTTTTAAAAAAGCAAAATTTTTTCTTAAAGTTTATGTAAAACGTACAAATATTATTCATTGTACAAACCTTCAAACGGCGTTTCAGGTGGACCGCAAATTTCGCCCTTCAATCTGCTAAATGTATCATCAACTAATTCAAGTTTAATCGTGTTGTTTTGCGCCTTCAGAGACAAAAGAATCAAAATAGGAATTTTATGTTTTGTTGTTTCTGGTAAAACTTGATTTATTTAGCCGGAAAGAAATATACCCGATAATTCTAAAACACTAAAATCTACAGCAGATTCCACACAAATCCTCAACTGTCATCATGGATGCATAAACTCACCTCTTCGCTTGTAATTACTTCTCTAAATTCGCGTTTAACTCGAGATATTGCTATGTTTGCCATTTAGAAAATCAAATAGACATTAAATATAACAACTTTTTTCTCTTACTCAGACCGTCTACCTTTCTCTTCGCCAAGACTACAAAAATTGCACACACGACAGATTTCCACTCTCGGTTTCATCCACAGGAAGTTGGAACCTAGTGTAGCAGGACCGCTATGAACTGTGGGTAGAAAACAAATCCATTGTGCCCGAAATAAAATATTTTGTAGAAGTTGTTTTAGTTTGTTTCCTTTCGATAATTAAAAAATACTTAAGTTACAAAACGAAATAGAAATAAAAATGCCGGGAGACTAGAGAAGTTGTTTGAAGTCTTTTGTAGGCTAGAAAGTAGAATTTGTATAAAAGATTGTCCTAGGGGGGCCATAATTATAAACAAAATGGGGGCACTGGTTCGAATGTCTAAGCCAAAATAGGAATATTATAAAATACCAAAATTATAATCCTAAATATTTTCTTAAATGAAAAATTAATTTGGGGGATTTCGAAAATAAATTTCATTAAAAGGTAAAAACGTATCTCTTTTTACTTCTATAAGTAGAATTTCAAAATCTAGAACCACATTCTACTTATTAATGAATGTAAAAGGTTGGACTACATTTAATAGTTGATACATAGATTTCCGAGAATTCGCATGTGGCAATGTAAAATAAAAGAAACAAAAATAAACAAAAATAAACAAAACTGGAAGACAGTCTGAAAACATCGTACGCCATATGAATAATTTCTGCTTACCCCCTATAACTATCGTCCTAATCAAATTTTTTGAAGAACCCAAAGTATATTTTCCCAACCAAAATTCCAGACCCAAAACTATTGAGCCAGCCCCCCGTATTTTTAACTATAGAGTGTTCCCCCGATGGGAAATTTACTGAGGGACCCTGACATCGCCCCATGTAACAGAATCCGGAATCCAGCAAAATTTCATTGTTGGAATCCGGAATCCACAATCGTGGAATCAAGAATCCAGATTTGATTTGGAATCCGGAATCCAAAGTGCTCAGAATCCGGAATCCAATGATTTAGGCTTATCTGGGAATCCGGAATCCAGGGAGTCAGAATCCGGAATCCAGAACATCTGTGGATTCTGTTACATGGGGCGACTGACAATACATCGTTATTACTAACTCAAATCAAACTTTCTGGATCAAGATTTTACAAAAAATACTAAAAAACTCGCATGCTTTCAGGTTGATGGCTGTTCATGTCTCATTTCTCGTCTAGAGATCTAGATTGGCCACGTAGCTCTGATCTCTGCCATCTGTTTCGTTTAACTCTTTCAACCCAACAATCTCATCTCTCTTTCTACCGTTCGCCCCACTAGTTCTTGTGGCATGCTATGCTCGTTTTACCATATTAGAAAATATTCTTGCGGAGCATCACACGTAGTACTTGTCCTTTC
Organism: Isaurus tuberculatus; assembly: GCA_025447995.2. NCBI lineage: Eukaryota > Metazoa > Cnidaria > Anthozoa > Zoantharia > Zoanthidae > Isaurus > Isaurus tuberculatus. Next base: position 4,020 of record JAOEHV020499929.1, read on the forward strand.
TAATGTATTAGTCAATAATATTAATTGGTGTTTCTGCTATCAGTTTGTTTTTTGAGAATGGTGATTGGTTCATCATCCAACCCTCATGCCCCAACACGGAGGAGAAGGGGTTTTATGGAGGGAATTTCTTCCATTAGCACGAAGATTCCGGTTATAAGCGCCGGACACTCGCTTTCCTCCTCTACCAATAACATTCCCAGGGGCTACATGACGTGGAAGTATGACATTCATACTCTTTCAATGGTGCCGCCTAAAGTTACATGGCAGGCTGGGTTATTTACGATGAAAACGTTGGTGTTTTCAAGTACTTCAAATTTATTATCGAATATCAGTTTCGAAGCTATCAAACCTGCGACTAAGATAGCCAATTTAATTCAAAGTCACTGGCAGCGGCAGAAGGGGAAGGAAGGGGGGGAGGGGGCAGCCGCCCCCCCCCCCTTAAAAAATGCATTTTTATTGAGGTATTCATAAAATCGCAAAGAAAAATCGGAGAAATAGGTTGCTACCAATAAACGTCATATTTTGTCCCGTGCAGAATTTTTCACTGCTGAATTACAAGTTTTAAAAAGAAATCCTTCTGGTTGAAAGCACATGGGGGGCAGTTTGCCTCTCAGTCAAACACATATAATGAGATTCAACAGCTGATTGATAGTGACTTATTAATTAAGAAAGACTTTGCGTTGAAACCGCAACACCTTGAATATCGGTTCTGTTTCATTTTAACTAAAATGTACTCTCATGAAGACCAAAAAAATTTTTTTTACATTGAATATGGACCGGAGCTCCAAGATTTCTGGTGCCTTTGGTGCTCGACTGAATTCGCACTGAAATAAGACACATCAATGGACGAATATTATACATTGCAAAAAAAAGGAAAAAAAGTCAGCAATGACAAGAAAAAAAGGATGAAACACTGAAAGGAAGGTTATTTTAAAACCCGTTAATATTTCTATCAAATGTTATTCCTAACCGGGGAATGCTTCGATGACATGAAACAGTGTCCATTTACCTTGAAAAATGTTGAGAAATACCTTTTTACTGAGGGTAGGGGGAGAAGTTCGTACCCATGAACTTTACTTGGATACCCCATCCCACCCTGGATCAATCAATGAACTCATAGTTGTATTCAGCTTCAAATCTTTCTTTAATGTTTAACTAATAGTTTCTAAAAGATAACCTATTTACACTCAAATCCTCTTACATAATCTTACTTAGTGAGCTCATCTTATTCACTATCATTGTTTTGAACAATAATAATACTTTCAAATAACTGGACTAAATTTTCGTATTTGATAAGCTGACTTCTTGTTTTATCATTTTGCGCTTAAACTGACTTTGCTCAAAAGCAGTTTGCGCTACCAAATTAATTTATCATATATACTCTGAACGTATTACTAATCTATAATACTGCGCATGACCGAAACTTTGCTAATAGCGTGAGTCAGATAGTGCCGCATTTTGAAACACAGTGATTAATTTATTCTCCCGCTGTTCGTGACTTTATGATTAGCTTTCGCATAGGAGAAACAAAATTTTAATAAAGCAAATAAGCAATTCGGTTCTTCGAAGGAGTTCTCTTAAACATCCAGTTCTGAAATTATGCAATACTTAAATGTTCATTTTCATTTTTTATGCTAAGTTTAAAGTTCTCCCGGCAGAGCGCGCTGTGTGTAAAAAATAACTAAAAGACTTGATATATTTGCTAAAATAGTTTCAGCTTACGGTATGAACTCTAAAAATTTACCAGTGTAGAGTTAAGAACCGCAGTCCTTAGTTCCACCTTAAGTCTTTCTCATCGGCTTTAGTTGCACCAGACAAATATATATTTAGTAGGAGTTATATTTTCCGGTTGTAGACTTCGCACTTTTGTGCCGTGCCCTCCGTTTCCTTCACTGGACTAATCTATCTTTAGCAATTACCTTTATCGGACAGATAGCCGTCGAATTTGTACATTGTACATTCGTTTGAAATCTTTTTTGTGTGCTTTTCCGAGTCCAGACTCATAAAGACTTTCTTTTCAAGCCTCTATCGTTCTTAGAATAATGACTCAAAAATATTTCATAAAAGTGTGCATTTCTGTTGCATGGTTTAACCTTCCGGCCTTTTCTGGCTTTACCATTTCTCCTAAGGCCAATGAACATGCAGTGGACGTTTCTATACACTACTGTATCATCCGGGGTACTGCTGGGGGCTTGTCTGGGAGCTTGTTTTGGCGCTTTGAGGGACTCAAATATGCATTCGCGATCTTTAGACACCTGTTGATAAACCAATGAACAAAGTTAGTCGATGTTCGTAAAGGGAGAACACATGTATATGTTTTTTTAGCTAGCATTGTGCTATAGTTAGTCTGGATGCCATATGACTCTAGGTTTCGATGCCATCTTTGACTAAGATCGACAATGTTTATTTTAATAAACATTATCAATCTTAAAAGATCTTATCGTAGTAACGAGCGTATGCGCTTTAGAGAAAAAAAGCGAATCAAATGCAAACATTTCCTAAAGCAGAAAAATTTTGAACCGAACACAATACAACATAATTTAATTACTAGTTTGTAAAGTGCAAGCAGATGTGGGTTTCACAGTAGTAAGACCTCCTGGGTGGGGCATAATTAAAGCAGCTCCCGTTCGATATCTGCGCAACCTATATCAATCCTTTTTGACTAATTTGTGACACACTTTTAAGGGTTGCATAGATGTCAAAATTTCCTTAGCGCAAGCATTTACTATTTGTAACAAAACTTCAAGGGGAAACCCTATAAACTTGTTTTGGAGGTTATACCCCTTCCCTCTCTCTGTCTTTTTCCTAAATTTTAGTGCTTACAAATCCAGTGTTGGATCAAGATTTAATAATTCGGTCATTGTTACCTTGCTGGTTAACATTCCGGTCGTGTTTCCGGTCATACACAAGTATCTACTTGTAGCCTTGTTCCAAAATATCCGGTAACTTCTTTCATGCAGTTTTTCATCGACTGGAACCAAAGATTCTACTTCAAATCTGGCTGCGGAAGCAAGTATGAAAAATAAATAAACCTTAAATACTCACGACACTAGGCAATATAAGAGGAACACAAAGTTAAAAAACAGCCAGAACATATCTGGGTTAGAAGTGACAGACTGTTAGTAGAATAATACCAGCAAATTTGTTTGCATAATCGTTTCTTGACCTTGAAGCATTGTTGACCGGTCTATGCGGGGAGGATAGTATAGGTGATAACTACTTCCTCAATATAACAAGAAATTGGTATGAAGCACTTAAATTGTGTACTAGACGTGTTGATCACTTCGATCAGTTTTTGGGATTCCTTTTTCTCACAATAACTTGTGGTGTTATTTAGATGTGAATGAAAATCAACAGATACATTTCATGCTAAAAAGCTACAGCGATTTCCACAAAAGATCTTTGCTATCCCCTACATTGATTATATTCACAATCACTAATACGACGTTGCACAAATGCTGACAGTAAAAGAAATGCTAATACTGACGATAGCCTAAACTTATTTTGAGGGATGCACACTCCATTCACTGATGGTTAAGAACCGAATAGGCCTATTCAATATAGGGGGTACTGATGAAATTTTTAGAAAAGTTTGCCAAAATCTTTATGTGCCTCAAAAAACCTCCACCATTTTCAAATGTTCACTTCATAACAGTATGCACTCGTGCAGTCTATGATACACCAAGTATCGTGAAGAACCATGGTGACACCTCTTAAATTTATGCTTCAACTTTAATTTTAGATATTATCCAATAACATAAATTTGTCCAAATCAAGTTATATCAAAAATCAGACCCTGCGTGAGATCTCGCGGGAAATACTTAACGACGTACCTATTTTTATGGAACATTTGGTGCTCTGAATCGTAACTTTAGGTCTAAGGCCAAAAGTGGCAATATTTTTTAAAACGATACTTAGCCACGAAAAGTTTTGTTGATCTGTTTCTGTAACATGAACAGATAACAATTTAAAAATACGAAAAAATCGTCTTTAGCCTTAATAAATCAGTGGGGAAACAGTTAGCTCATTCACGCTTATGAATTTTACGCCTTCTTTTCTCTGGAAGGCTCCCTGTTGTTTTACCTTTTACAAGCTGAACCTGAACGCAATTACAGCATTTTATTAGAAGATCTTTAGAATAAATTGATATGAGCTCGGAAGGTTGCGTCATTAAGCAAGACACTTCAAATGGCACGTTCCCTCAGGTGTATAAAGGATTATCAGCTGGGGGCAAAAAAACCAGCGACGAAATTAATTATCATCCAGGGGGAGTCGATGTTTCTCGTCCAATTAACACTATAAGGAAACCGGCGCCGGCCTTCTGTAAGACACTTTGGTTCGAAAATCAATTACTGTATGTTTGTTTTAACTTAACAAGGTCTGCACGCATCTGCGACGATCCGTTTTAAAAATGTAATTAAATTACGTAACGGCTTCATAGCTTTTTTGTTTTTTCGTTTAAATTTTGTTTTCAGTTTAGCTGCCAGCCAGAATATAGCGTTTTTAATTGAGTTAGTTTTTTTAAAAAAACCTTTTTTTATTTATAGCTCATTTATGAAAAAGAGTTGGATTGGCCAAGTGCGTCTTTGTTTAGGCGCAATTAATCATTTACGAGATAAGCTTTTGTTGTTTTTCTTAGTTTTTCTTCTATTTCAAATGAAAGCTTAACCCGAATTATAAAGATAAAACTGATTTTTTTTGTCTGATATTTCTGGTCTAGGACTTCGTGAAGCTGTAAAATTTTGTTCAGTATCAAAAGAAAAGGATCAGAATTTGTTTAAGAAAAGGAAACCCAAGAAATTCATAACCCGCCAATGGATAATAATTGCACAAGCTTTGTTTTGTGTGTGTTAACCTTTGTAGGTTCTCACACTAATTAACCTTGGAAAGTGACAGAAACTAATGTATTTTCTCTTCAACTAGTCGGTAGAAAATACGGCAAAATATTGGTCGTGATAACCATCTAATACAGCCAACATATTTCACAAATATTTAACAAATCGCGAGTTTTTTCAGCTAACATTACACAGCAGTTCAAATAGATTCAACCCTACCGTCATAGACACTGTCATACCCGCTGACGACTGAAAAACTAGTTACTGAATTAAAAAACTATATTCACAGTATTCAAATAACTTAACATTTTGGTTTTTAAGCTCGATTTTCGTTGCCACATTTATGGCTTCTTAAATAATCCATTTGAATTTTTAACAGTTTGAAAGACAAATAATTCACTGCAAATCATATTTTATCGAACTTCTTTCAGAAAGTATTATGTTTATTGCATTGGAAAGTTAGATTAAAGAGAATAAGTGAAAAACTTTGCTCCAACGCTATATCTTTGGAAAACGGACTTATTGTATGGAGTTCATAGCTTTAGTTGGATCTTTTAAATTACTCAGTGTTTTACAAGTTGCGAACAGGGCAACCGAACGTTTATATTTCTTGTCTGTTGACATGCTTTGGATCATTTCCAATTGCGACAAAAAATTTGAAGTGTTTTCCAACTTCCTAATACACTCAGTGACAATGAGTGACAAGTGTAACAGTGATCCAAATGAAACGCTTTCTGTGTTTGACAATTAGTTTTTTCAAAAGCCCTTTGTAACGCATACAAAGTTTTGTGGAAAGTTCTAACGAGTTTTCTTTTAAAACTCACCAACTTACATTTCTTTCAAAAAAACAGTTTTTTGACGACTTAATGCGTCGTTCTAAATCTGTTTTTGAGAAGATCAAAGTGCGAAAGTAAAAAAGAAATACGATTTCTAAGAGAGAAAATTAGTAGACGCAATACTTACAGTTTTTAGGATTTTTAATTGATCTTTTTAACTAAATCAAATAGGAAAACATCCTAAAATATGATTACAAAAAGGTTTTCTAAATCAATAAACAAAAGGAAATATTTTCGAAAATTCCCGCTACTTGAGGGATTAATGCCAGGCATTTCAGATGAATAAAGTGGGGATTTAATTAAGACCGAATTTGCTACAGGGTCACTTTGTCTGGTAGGAGAATCAAACAACAAAAAAGCAATGAGCTGATGTACATTTAATAAGGGCATGCTGCAATCTCTCATTCCCAATTCAAACCCTTAACTTGAATTCTTGAGGCGAACTTAACAACTCTCTTTAAGTTTAACTTACCGTTTTCGCTGGAAAAATCACTCGTGCCATTGACTTTTCCGTCCCTTGCAATTTGGAGAAAATAACCATCTTGAGCAGACTGTAGAAGCCAGACGCTTCCTTTGTAACTTGGGTTTTGTTTAAATTGTGGAAGTGAGCCCTTGCAAACCATCAATTTCTTGTTGGAACACTTTCTAGACTGGCGGGTTGAAGGGTTGTTTCCTTTAGTTGGCTGCAATTTGCCCATGCGTTGTGATTGCAACGGACTTGTCCACGATTGCTTGATGGCCACCAAAACAATTGTAAGGACGAAGAAAATTAATCGCACCATCTTGTCTGATATCTAGACCAGTTTGCAGTGTTATGTTAGCTGCCGTAAATATAGAGTTTTCTTTGAAGCCAATATCTTATTGGGCGATCGAGGCCTTTAGATTTTTCTAAAAACAAAACGTAGCTGTTAATGAATTAGTATTTCTCGCAATAGTGGGCTGCTATGAATAATAAACATGACATGTACGCAAAACTTTAATGTCAATTAAGTGTTCTTGAGCTTGAAGGGAGATTAAAGTATGTTGTTACAATTCTTACCTTTAGGAGTTAAATCTGACACGAAATGCATAGAAAATTAACTGTTTCCCCGTGAAGGCACTTGCTTAAATTATCACGCTCCAGCACTTCCTTCAACCACATAATTATCAAGTGTAAATGTGTGAAATCGTAACAAATGAATACCAAACAATTCACAAAAGCATTGGAACTTGAAAGTCATCGAGTAATATAGTAAAACTATAAAGTGACTCAAACATAATTAAAAAGTTCTGTTTATTTTCTTTCAACATCTATTGACCTGACCAGTTCGGTATCAAACACTAATACCTCTTGCGACTATGTAAAATTACAAGATTTTAAACTGTTCAAAGCGTGCTAAATAGTCCCTTGTATATCTGTGTCTTTTCCGGTGTTTTGTTGAAGGCAGTGTACTGCTGTGCAAGCAAACGGTTGCGTCACAATAGGCTAAATTGCAATTCCTGGCAATACAAGTATTCTAACACAACTCCAGCACTTTTGAATGGGAAAGAATGCATTCATAAGATTTACGATCTTTCAATAACACAATATTTATTGACCTAACAACAAAATCGATTAGAAGGCGGAGAAACTTTTGTATGAAATCAAAAGCTGGTCATCTATTTTTTCTTCAATACCAATGAAAAAGAAGGAAAAAAAGTGAAATAATCCTATATATAAAACTAATAGTAAACATGCTATTTAACATTGAACGCTTATGAATTCCTCCCACATGTTGTTTTTTTTTATTTTTGCTGCTTCGCACCGCAAACTCAATGTAAGCATTATAGTTTTGTAAATATTTTCTTTGTGAAGTATTTATAGAAATCAGTTGTCTGTTTACAATAGAACAAACTCTTGCTGCCTTATAATGATATACTTGTGTTTGTAAATGCACGGTTTGAACCACTAAAGTCATAGATAGGTGGAAAAATCATCTCGCAGCTTCAGCTTTGCAAGATTCACTATTTATTTTTTTTCTAAGAGAGGGCGGAATGTATTATCACATCGGTGCATGGAAATAACATACGTCCAACATCAACACGATACTTCAACTTTATAAATCCAGCTCAAATTTAATTTGAAAATCTCTAGTCCAATATGAAAAACACATTTCATTCGTTAGTAATCCTTTTGGGTTTAGTTCCGATTGTTATAATCACAGAATACCCCACTAAGCTTGTCAACGATTGCCTCCTTTATACATTGAGTAGCTCAATGCCCGCCCAGGTATTGTCCGTTTTGAATCAAAACTATTGTCACACTCCATAAGCAACCGTTCACAAGAAGTAATCAATCAAACATCGAAGAGTTATTTTAGGGCAACTTGTAAATGTCATAAATTTAGAAAACTTTGCAACTAGTTATTTTCTGAAGTCTCAAAAGCCCAGCTTTTAACCATTGCGAAAAGCATGAATAAATCTTTTTCTCCGTGCGCAACTTCATTTCCTCTGAAAATTACCTCAGCATTACGTTAAGGACCACAATTGTTTTATTTTATTGTTTCAGAGACCTTTCACAACCAATTATCACCAAACGGTTAATGTATTTTAAAAACACATAATTGTTTTTCACAAAAGAAACGATCATCCAGCATAATATTAGTCAATATTACTTGTCTAAATGTGGCTGGAGAAAAATTTTTAGGCTTTGATTTTAATACAAATACTACTTTGATTAGCAACTTTAGCTACCATGTTATGAAATTGCTTGTGGTGGCGTTGTTTTGTGAGCCCCAAAGTTACCTCCCCCTAATTTTCATTTCCTTTTTCCTCTTATTCTTTCGTTCCGCCCTATTCAAGCCATTCAAGCTTCAAGCCATTATCGGAACTTGACCGGAAAAACTCATATAAAAAAAGCAGTGCAGCTTTAAATAACAAAAAAAAGAAAACGCTTTTAATTTCGTAACCCAAGCAGTAACCTGCTTCGAATCTTTAAACATAAGTAAATAGTACTAAATATAGCTCTCGAATTCAGTTATTAGTTTCTAGGTTTAAGTAGCTGCCGAAAAGTCCCTTTTGAAAGTTATGGCAAAAAACCGGTCGATTAAATACGAACTAAACTAGTAGAATGTATCACAGAAGACAGGACGGTTCGTTTACGATAAGAACAACTGAAAAAGTAACAGGTTGCGTCCATTTTATTTTGTGCAGATGCAAATATACTTTTAAAGTTTTTTTCGTTTGTGCAAACGCCGTTCAGTGGTGACACCAAGATAGTTTGTTATCGTTCCAGAAAATATATATGCTCCCATATCCCTAGGGAAAAACAGCAAACTGATGAGCACGTTTTCATCGTCCTCCTATCCTGAAGGCCTTGATGACCTAGGTTGACCTACATTCAGTGTTAGCAAACTTGTTCGAAATATGTCTTAGTTCAATTTACACTTTAGACCCCGTAACATTTCTCCACAATATTTCGTGTAATTCCTTACTGCAAACTTTCTTTCAAATTTTACGACAAATACCTAACTCTCTTAGAAAATACCTCCAAAAGTGACTTTGCTGATTTGGTAAGTGTTTGAAAGTGCGAAATATTATACTATTTTTGATCTGGAATAATCAATATTTTTAGCTCTCCTTAAAACCAAGATGAACAACATCTGAATAAAATCTTCAGATGAGTCGTCAAGTCGGTAATTCAAACAAATGAAGTTAGGTTGAAATATCTATAAGTTTTTCTTTCTACGTAATAAAACTAGTGAAGTCAGAGCTGACGTTTATACCGCGGTTATAGCCCTTCTGCAAAGAACAGTTTATATATTTCGAGGTTGAAACTTTTATGAACATCGCCGTAAACCATGCAAGGAGCTGACGTTTTTAAAATCATTACTCCCTTCATCAGAGCACCATGCAGACGCATGGCTCGAGTTTGAATTGTTTGATCATCATGTTAGTCAGTGTTAGTAGCAGTGACGCTGAGATTAAATTTTTGGCCCTTCCTATAAGTATGTAAGAAAACTTGCAAAAGGAAGATACTTTTGGGCTTAAACTAATGTCTTCGGATTTGCTCTGGAGTTTATCTGATAACAAAAATAACATTGAACGATGGCTTGAAGATATGAATTTATTTTGCTTGCATGTAAAAAAAATTACTTATTCGCTGCGTTTGTTCGTAAGATATTGTTTTCACTTAAAACTACGGAAACTCATATCTATGCCAATGCTGTGTAAAACCAAAGAAATACCGATAGTTGAACAAAAAAATAAAATATAAATGCAAATAAAAACAAAACTCTATTGTGAGTTTACCTGAAAAAGTATATACGTAGTTAGTTTAGTGTGGGTGTCCTCCCAGACTGAGTACGTAAGTATTAGACTTCCTTTGTTTCTTAAGCTTATTGAGGAAAAGGAAATTTATTTGCAAGGAGCATTTTTAGCATACATGAACGATAATCCTAAACTGTTTAAACATGTGTTACGTTCTATAAATGTTTTACTTACTTACTAACTTAGGCTCATGTACTTCATTTCGTTGGATTACAGGTACACGATTAACATTAATGTTTTTAATTGAACAAAGATTACTTCGAATATTTATCAATAAATTTAAAAATCTTTTCAAGTACTCGCAACTTATAAGACAGTAGTAAACATTAGCATCTATAAAAGCTTTTAAAACACTCACAAGCCAGCTAGATTGCGTGTATGTGACTGAACAAAGCCGTTTCCGGATCAAATAGTTTCATTGCAATGTAAAGACGTTCTTAACTCTGTTAAACGCAACATGTTTGATCCGTTTTAGTTAATACTATCAAAAACTTAAGATTTTTGTCAAACTTTAACACAGTCATAGCGACGCAACTCATCACATTATAATTAATACTAATAGCCTTTGACTCGTTTAGAGGAATTTTTTTGTTCAATTTGTAATTTAAGAAGAGGTGAAAGGGGTAAAAAAAATTGTGTTTTTTGTTGTTGTTGTAAATACAATTGTCAAAACATTGGTTCGCTACCCATTTTTTATTCTTTTCATAAAAGCAAGAATAATGCAAGAGTATTCGGAAAAAAAATTCAACTTAACCCGACATTTACGACTGCACTGCAAATTTGTGCTACAGAGCTGGCAAACTGAAATAAAATGTAAGAAAGAACAACAGATAATACTTGAATACTCACTACGAGAAAACTGATGGGAGCTGCTCTAAATCCGGAATTGATGTTGGCTTTTAGTAATACTTCAAAGCGTTGTTTTCCTTCCAAATAAATTTGGTCTTGGAGTTAAGTAGTTAGCTTTGCAGTGGTATTTGAAAAAACCGACCGGTTTTGGATTAGTGATTATAACATTGAACTTGAAGTAGAAAGGAAATCCGTTTAGCACGGAGTTTTAAACAAGTCACTTCCTGAAAAAAGAAGTTTCTAGTACTTTGTATTTATCATTCTTGAAATAAGTTTTTGTCACACTTCAGTTAAGCTAAATACAGAAAAATTACGTGAAAATGAACGAAATAGTTTCCGGTGTTATGTCAAGCAGTTAAAGTTGATGTCGTCTGTATGTTAATGAAAATGTTACATCACGTTCAGCTTTTCAAACTTATGAATTAATGAAAAGGACCTGGGAAACATCAGACCACGATTGTGAACAACCTAAAGGCGTGGTTCTTTGTTCTAGTTGCCTTTCTTTTGAATTTTTTTTATTTGTTTTCTTTATATTCAAATAAGCTCTGGAATGTTCTATTACTTTCTCTCAGTACGTGACTCTTATTTTTTAGATGGCTTCGTGACATACCGTTGTTAAAATGCATAACAGACTTGTCTTTTTTGTCCTTGAGGTCAAAGTCTGTGAAAAATATATATTCATTAACTCTGCCAGTAGGCTATTACAAATCGTGCATTCTAACTAGCTACGGTAATAATCGCCGTCTATCAATGTTAATTCTCGAATCGTATTTTTTTTTGACAAATAAAATATTTTCAAAAAGTATTCGATGTTTTTGTTAAAGCCATTTTGGCCAATTAATTGAGTGTAATTTAAACAGTTAAACGGCTTCTTGGCTACAAGGACTACATAAACTATTTTTAACCAATGGTGCTATATGTCAGAATGTGACGTCACTATCTCTACTACGCAAGACGCTTCCCGCCTTTTTTTTCAAAAAATATGGTATCTTCTAATATCTTTTCAAAACTTTGTACAAAAAAGAGTTGTAACTTCTAGAGTCAAAAACAAAACGGAAATAAGAAATCCCCTATTCTTTCTGTCTGTATCGAGTTTGGTGTTGTGTTTTCGAGCTAAATATTTATTTAACCTAACTTTTGATTCAGTTCCGTTTGCCTAAGTGAACGTTGACGAGATCTGAGTTCCGTAGTTAATTTTGTATCTTTTTTGTGTAAATATATTATTCTATCTAATTCGAACTTATACGAATAAACATAAAAATTCTTAGCAGTAAAAGTAAGCAATAAAGGTACTTAACCTTTTTTCAAAAAATTGGAAATGTTAAAGTGTCTTGATATTTATACGTTAGTGTCGGAAAGATTTTATGTATACCCATTCAATATCTACTCTATAATACTATAAAGCTATAATACCAGAATCTCTAACGCTTTTTACATATTTCCATCAAGGAGTAGTATAAGACTGTTAACTCTCTTGCAAACGATATAGAAAATCTGAAGGGAAAAAAATGTAGAAAATTTAAAGCTCTGAAACGTTGATTTCTATCAGAAATGTGCATGAGCTGAAGCATGCTTGACTTCCTTAAAATTATGACAAATTTTCAAAAATATCACAAAAGATTTCAAAATTGAAAGTGTTCCCAAATCCATTGGAAAAGAGATTGTTAATTGAAAGAAATTTCATTTCACTCACAAGGTGTCAATCTGAGGGGCCGGACGCTAAAACCTGTGTGTAAAGCTGAATGCTTTTGCCTTTTTAGGCACTCAAGCCTTCTCATGGTCGATCCGTTCACATGCAAGACGAGTTGTTTCGAAAGGTAGGGTTATCCTTGTCTCGTTCCGAGCCAAAGTTGCGTACAAACTTTTAGTTGCGTAGCGCTTGTTTTGATCCTATCCCCTCCCCCCTCCCTTCTCCGAGAAAACTCGGATTGCGTGTGAACAGGTACTCAGAGCAGCTTCAGATTTGCGCGGGCGGAAAATGATAAGAATGTTTTTGGTTAAGAAAAGAGAATCCTTTCGAGTTAACGCCTGTTAATTCCTCTTGAGAGTCAACAATCGATTGTTTGAAAAAATATTTATTGAAATGATATCATATCGGTCGAAATTTGCGCTAATCTGTGCTCACGACTTTGATGCGTTGAAGTAATTTTGAAGCCCGGCGCTTTGTAGCCAATAAAGAGTTCAATGACACACCTTGCAAAACTGTTATTAGGCTATAAGCATCGAACATACATCCTACGACATTGAACTGTTTGTACGTATCATTGCGTTGAACATTAACTTTTCTTTGTTCATACTTGCTAGAGTTGCTTTTGAACTGAGGCTTGTGTCGCAGCCTTCACGAACGCTGACAACAGCTTCAGACTTTAATCAGATTTTTTATTAGTACTAGTCGTTTATTTTTAACAGCGGTTGAGTTGTATGAAATATGTGACGGAATACACCATCAGAAAACAAAAAACACTAATTAAAACTAACGAAACCGCACATACAGTGAGGGTTTGTTAATCTTCCGGATGCCCTTGACTATAGTGAATTCTGTATTTCAACTAGCTGGGATACCATTAGCTCCGGATGGCAAACTCAAGATGCGGAAAATGCACATTAGAATGTGAATTCACAACGCAGTAAGAATGTCGTTTTTCTGAGAAAGTGACATACAGAATCTTTCACTATACGTTCATGAACCTGTCTAAAAAATGGATTTGAAGTTTTTCATGAAAATTAATTTCAACCATTAATGATCAAACCTCGTTTCAGATTTTAAGCCAATGTGAGAATTCGTGCTTGATAACACGATTTTAGTCTTAAAAGTAAAATAGCTTATAATTAAGCAAAACTTTTTCACTTTCCTCAAAACTCATTTTGCACTTTTTAAAATTACCTGGAATTTACTGCACTGACATTTCATACGATTTCAACTTGTGATTTTAATGTTTGAAGAATGATTACTGGCTTGTTTTTTTAAAATCATCATTAATGATTAATATTTTTTCATTTATTCTCCTTTGAAAGTATATTGATCTGTTCTAAAGTATAACTATAAAGGGAAGTTTAATTTGCCACAAACCTGTTTTAGATATTCTTGTCTTTAAGAGGACAAATGACTAACTGTAGCATATTCAGTTTGACAACAAGTGCTAGACTGGAGCGTGCGACTGGCACGGATGAACAGTTGTTTTTAATTTTATTATCTGTAGCCGGAAACAGTGTTTAAGTTTGAAGAATACGCTTACTCATAATAAAACCGATTGTGTTAGAACACGTCAAGACATTCAAAATAATCTCCCAAAGGTTGTCAAGTACAAGTGTTTTTTTTAAAAAAAAAAATAGTAAAAACGTACTGCAGAAAAATGCCCAAATTTTAAGAACATTTTAAGAACAAAACAAAGGAAAAGACTGGCCGAAGAACTTTTATTTTTGCACTCTGCAGAATCACAAAAAAAAAAATTTGTAGGATGTTTTTCTCTGCAGCAAGGTCATCATTAGTGTTGGCAACTGAAATTTTATTTTGCAAGTAAAAACTATAGGTCTTTGCCTGAAGTAAATTCTGGTGTCATCTTTTGACAAATAAATAATAATGTTCCGAGATTGCGGACAGGGAGTTCAGTTTCAGTCTTCTACACACTTGCAACGAATTATTAAACTTAAGAGACTTCTCGTGGTGAGCAAATGCACACCCATGCATTATTCTTATAATAAATAAACGTTCTTTTGTAAAAGAGAGTATCAAAGCTCGTGTGATTTGTTTTAGAATTGAAACACCGGTTAAACCACCGGTTAAAATCGCAAGGACAAATGTAGATTGATGAAAGCATTCCTAACTTAATTTCCCAACGAATCAATTCCTTTTAAATCATTTTATGTTTTAGTGAGTTCAGTCATGTTCAAATCATGGACTGAAACGAAATGACTAACCTAACCACCCCTAAACCAAATTTTTATCCAACGTAAGTCAAATTGTTACTGAGGGGGGAGGGGTAGTAATAATAAGTACTTTATTTAACGTCTTTACACGCAGGAAGTGGTTGCCAAATGTTCCAAGCCAGAGGCTAATTTTTAAGCGGTCGACGGAACAGATTTTGGCGTGAAATTCGATTCTAAGGAGGGAGGAAAACTGGAAATCCCGGAGAAAAACCCTCAGAGTCAGATTGAGATCGACAAATCTCACCCCACATGCGAACCCCAGGATTCGAACTCGGGTCCGTAGTGGTTGGAGGCGTGGTTGCTAGCCACTAGGCCAACCTGACTCCCCTAAATAATAAACAAGAGTATATGTGCGATAAATTTAAGTTAAAATTTCACCAGTATGATAAATGGTGTATATGCACGATCTTCATACTGATTTTTTTCTAGGCAATAAGACAATCTTCACAACACCATAAAAAAAAGGAACCAGAATTTAACTTCCTTTTGTTGTACATCAATAATTGGATCGATGTCTTACGTAAATCAAAAACATACTTGTTCCAAGTTTAAACTTGACGGAACTATGTCGTAATCAACTAATACAGATTTCGTGTCACGAGGCCTTTAATCCTTGGAATTTTATAACAAAAAAGAGCGAAGCTGATTAACAATCAGAAGATTACCCATTGCTTACATATTTTAATTTTGATTTAGGTAATTTTGCTTGGGGAAATCAGATTAATTGAGAGCTGTAAAGTTATTGGTCGTGTGGTTGGCAATTACCTGATGTATTTATCTAAAACGTATTTGCAATTTAAATTGTACTTTGTTTAACAATGAAACATGATTTAACTACTGCTTTTGACAGGGATCAGATAATTAAAAGACACGAAAGCGAAGTTTATTTTAAAGTTTTGAACTTTTGGAGAACGATTGCCTGGCAGTTTTTAAATTTTCTCTTCGACTTTGAGCCACTTTTTAAAATGATAGCAGTAATTGTGCCTTTTCAGTAAATTTCACACAAAGAAACAAGAATTTCTTGTTTTATGCACATTCAAGCTGAGATAACACAATCCTACAAAATTACTCATTCTGAACAAGCAAAGCATGTAAATATTGGAGAGACTTTGCTTTGTAATAAAATTTATATTCTTAAAACACCATAGCAACGTTATGCTGTGTAAAGTGGAATATCTTTGCGGCCATAACGAAACAAAAAAATTGTAGTCTTTAACGACTCAAGCCATTACTTAACATTGTATTGGTATAATGACATTTGTGTCAAGAAAACTGGTTCTATTCAATGAGATTTTAGTTCACTTGTTATTTTAAGCTGATCGAGTATTTCAGTGAGAAAAGTATGTCTGAATCGAAGTTGAAGTTAAAATTTCCAGGGCGACCATAAAAGACGTGTGATTCACAGAATTTTGCCCAAAGGTAATCACAAATCGTTTTGTAACTAAACAATGTTACTAAATGCAAACAAAAAGTACACTTGTATCACGTCAAAATTCGAATTTTGTTGAACTAGCTTTTCATTTCGAAAATGCGGGAAGTGAAAGAAAATAATATTGTAAGAGATTCGTTCACAAACGCAGAGTCGGTCAAACGGCGATTATCAACGGATCATGCCCGAAACTCTCACACGAGTTCCGAAGAGGAAAAAACAAGCAACTTTACACGAAGAAGTAACTTGAAGCAACCGCCACGGCTTTACGGACCGCTCTCCCTTTCACGCCAAGCATGTCGGTACGAACTACCAATGGATGTCAGAGTTTTAGAACATTTAACTCCTTTAGAGTACTCATCTCAATACTGCAGGCTGAATTCCCGCAGACGAACTCTGTTTAAGCATTACTTCACAAAGAATGATCGTGATAGAGATGGTTTACTCAATAGACGTGATCTGCATAACGCTTTGCGGGATCTGTATGCCCACTCAATAACTGCTGAACAAGTGAATAGTATTCTCGACACATTAGATATTGGGCAGGTTAGCAGTTTTAACTGGCAAACATTCATGGGAGTCGCGGCATTTTCTGAGCGCTATCTTTATCAAGAGTTCAAAGAGTCTATCGTTGACGACGATGATAAACGAAGATCGATACTGGAAGAAACCGACTTTAGTGCACTGCGATGGAAACTGGACGGATGCAAAATTAGTAAAAACATGCTTACTGTTTTAAATATGTTATAAAACCATAAAAAAAAAGATTACTTCAGTTTCGAGAATTGTCTATTTTTTGTTTTCACACCAACTGTGTGTGACAATTGGAAAAAGTTACGATACTATTTAGTACCAGAGGGTAATTAATTATGTATAGACAAATTTTGTTTCACAATATACGAATTCTCTTCCACAAATATGTATGCAAATCAGAATTATACATATTTTAAGTTAAATACACAATCACGTATTGTATGTAATTTGATACACTAATTGTTGCTGTCCGTCTGACTACAGAAATGTCCAACTGTAAAAAGGTAACATTATTGCAAATTTCTATTTAGTGTTTATAAAACCCTTACTTATCTTTCTCGATGTTTTGATACTTTGATGTTTTTCTATACTATATAACATTAATTCTGTACTAAACTGAATATGTAAAAGCAAGACAAGTCATGTGCAAACCCGGGGGGGGGGGTGGGGGTACTCACCAGAATTTCGGGTGGGGGTGTACCGCTGGACCTTCACAAAACTGACCCTGTTCTAGGCTAAAAATGGCTTGATTTTGATACCCTGTTCTAAACTATTATATATTGAACAGAGGTCAGGCCTGTGAATCATGAAAAAAT
>JAOEHV020500034.1:1721-21524 GCA_025447995.2 Isaurus tuberculatus
TGTACTAATAAAAATTTTTAGGAGGTGTCAATCGTTTATCTAAAAACCTTTAAAGCAAAAACAGGAGACATCAGTCCAACGTCTTACCACTAGGCCATCACGTCAACTCATGTACTAATAAAAATTTTTAGGAGGTGTCAATCGTTTATCTAAAAACCTTTAAAGCAAAAACAGGAGACATCAGTCCCGCGTCTTACCGCTAGGCCATCACGTCAACTCATGTGCTAATAAAAATTTTTAGGAGGTGTCAATCGTTTATCTAAAAACTTTTAAAGCAAAAACAGGAGACATCAGTCCCGCGTCTTACCACTAGGCCATCACGTCAACTCACGTACTAAAAAAAAATTTTAGGAGGTGTCAATAGTTTATTTAAAAACTTATAAAGCAAAAGGAATGGACAAGAGTCCGTCGTTTTACCACTAGGCTATCACGTCAACTGATGTAGTAAAACAAAAGTTTAGAAGGTGTCAATAGTTTATCTAAAAACCTATAAAGGAAAAGCAATGGGCATCAGGGGTGGATTTAGGGGTGGTTCGATTGGTTCGGTCGGACCCCTGGCCCTAAAGTACAATAAATGCAAATACTTTGACCATTTGTTTTAAAAATATCAAAAACTGTGGTTGTTTTAAAGGTTTTTAAGTCCCAGGATTATCCCTCGAGACGCTGGAAATCACTTTTTTGAGGACCTACATTTTGATATATTTCCGGGAAAGCATACCCCCGGACCCTCCTAGGATGGCCTGCTTTTGGCGGAATCCTGAATCCGCCCCAGAAATCCGGCGCCCAATGGAAATGTAAAGGTTTCGGACAGCATGTTACAACACTCATAGATTTAGATGTTCATCTGTTCATTATTTGGAAATCTGAAATCGTAACCAAGGTATCTTAGCGCCCGTGTTATCGTGACAATTTTAAAATCTCCAGCCACGAGGGTTTGTCACGCCGTTATGTCACGCAGTGCTTTATGAATGTACCGCTGACAGACTGCGGGCTAATCGTGCCTGTGGGTTGGTAAAAATAATTACTAGGTGTATGAAGAAAAGAAACTATGCCTGAAAGTTCAGGAAAAAAGAGGTTAACATCAACAGTAGTGGTATCTAGTTCCTTTAGAAGAGAACAAGAAAGAAGGTTTGCTATTTATTTAATTGTTTAGAGCTTGATTTCTACCCAGCTCAGTGTCGTATGTTCAGATCGGCGCCCTCAAAGCAAAACACAACCTCCATGTTTTTGTTTGACCGTGAAAAATTGGGAAAAAGCTGAAAAGACAATAATTTTTTCACAACCCAAAGTAAGATCGCCGTTGCTTGTATAAAATAATATTAATTAGAATAAAAAGTACATTTATACATAACATGATCAAATTGATGATCGATTGGCCAATACATTCGTTGATTAGTGCCTTGAGTGATCATTGATTTATCAATCGTTTTTTTAGACATTCAAAAAAACATTTGGGTTTACAGGGGTTTCATAAACATTTTCAGTTGGAGTTGGAAAATGAAGTATAGGTGGATGGCATTTTGAGGGTCAAAGGACCAAGTTTCTAGGGGAGTCTTGAGGCTTGCACCCTAGTAAATTTTGGAATTTAATATTGGAAAAAGAAAAACTTTTTCTACATTTTAGTTTAAACACTGGAAAACTTGGTGCCTTTTTAAAGTTAAGTTTCTGTTTTATGCCAAATTAAGACATAGGAAAACCATTGCAATGAACTAGTTTATTTATTTTGTGAAATCATGGACAAATAGTAGCCACTGGAATTCGCTAAGCTTTTGAAAAGTAGCAGATGGTATTCGTAGCTCATGCACCACGTTATTTTGAAACTCCTGGCTTATAAACAATGAAGTTTGCATGATTGAGTACTCAAGATAACTATGCTGAGAACTTATTGTTATATACTTATAGAAACACAGAGAGATCAAAAGATAAAAGGGAACGCAGATATCGGGTTCATCAGTCATCATCTGATGATGAAGATGAGAGACATGATAGAAGAAGAGGAAAGGATGCTGAGGGGCGAGGGTGGCGGAGAAATGAAGATAATAGCTCACGTGCCAGAGATGAACTTTATGATGATGATGATGATAAAGTTACACAGAATCACAGTAAACGGTTTAATGAAAGAAACTGGCAGAGAGAAAATAGAGATAACTGGAAAGGTAGAGTAATGATGCAGCCATGTTAGAACATTTGTGAAATATTACTTAAGAATAAAGCATTAATGACAGACTACTTCTAATGTGATTCAAATAAAAAATAGGAAAAATTTAACTAATTTTATTTACAGTAAAAACACCATATTTTGATTATTAAAGATCAACAAAATTCAAGTAATTTTTTATATGAGAGCATTAAAAACTACTTATAACTGACAAGTTTTGTGGCGAGATCTCAAATAGAAAGAGTTGTTAAGGGGGAGATGGAGGGGCATTTGATTTATCCATCTGCTTAACAAAATAATGAAAAATAGTTGTAACATGGTATCTCAATTAAACTGTAGATATGCTGTGGTGGATCCAGGATTTGGTGAAGGGGGTTTGAAAAAGGCGTACTATCCTAAGGGGGGGGGGGGGTCCAGGCGCATCCTCCCCTGGAAAAATATCAAAATGTATGTCATCAGAAAGGTGTTTTGAGGGATAATCGTGGGTGTTTAGTAGTTTAAAGCAACCTCAGTTTTTGCTATTTTTGAAGCAAAATGGTCAAAATATTTGCATTTATTTCACTTTAGGGGGTTCGACTGAACCAGCCCTGGATCCGCTCCAGGAGATGAGATGGTATCTTGTTTGCTGTATAATGACAAAAAATACAGTAGATAAGAATCTTATGTTGATCTTTATGCAGAAAGAAGGAACAGAAATCAAACTGCACCAGTTAATCCAGTGCAGACTCAAAGAATCGTTACAGAACATGATCCCTTTTCAAGAGGACAGGCCAATCGAAGGGATAGAAGACAAGTTGTTACAGAAGTTAACCTCAGTCCAACAGATGTGCCACGGGGAAAAAGATATTTCCTGGTAAGTCCACAAGAGGACAGCAACTCTTAGAATTCAGTGTTTTATTGGAATTCAAACAATTTGAAAAAAAATGTAGGTTATGGAAGGCAGTACATTCCCGGTGTGGTCAATCTTTTAGAATGAGAAATAAAAAAGAGTGTCAAACTTTGGCCTCATAGATGAAGCAACATATTATGAATGAGTAATTGTAATGTTGAATGAGTTAATGATAATAGGTTTCGATTCTCAAAAACGTTTTAATAATTTTTATCTTCTTTTACTTCATGCCTTGAATTTTTTCAATTAAGTTTGTAAACACAAGGTTTAGCGACACTGAGTGAGAAAGATTTGAATGATGATTGTAGCTAGGAGTAAGTTTTATTTTTAGTAATCAATTAACAACTCATTGCCATGGCTACAAAAGCAGGCAAGCAGGAAGTAAAACCTATTTATAATGTCCTTTTTCTATTTTGGAAACAAAAATTGAAAGATTTTGTTTTCTTTTGCCATTTATACAATCAGCATGATGACCGTGAGGTACCAAGGAGACAATCAAACTTGGTAACAAGAGCAAGATCTCGCAGCCCAATCTGGAAACATGACAAGTTTGTGGAAATGTTGGAGGATGAAACGGTACAGTGAAACTATCAGTCTAACATGTTATAGCAAATTTGTTGGTGAAGAGAACAACTTTTGAATTCAATAGCAAGTTAATCAAGTACAAGGTTTATATAAATAACGATATACAGGGTTTGTATGGGTTGTGGAAAACCTGGAAAGTCATGGAATTTTAGAATTTCATTTTCCAGGCCTGGAAAGTCATGAAATTTCAATCAGGGTCATGGAAAGTCATGGAAAATTGGTATAATTTAGATGGATTGTACACAAATAACGTGAAGAATAAGTTAAACCCAAATTACTGCACATAGTTTACACTTTCGTCTGAATATTATTGTAGTAATGCTGCTACAACTCAAAGTAACACCTGTTTCCCTTCTTCACCTTGGTTAATACGCTAGGAAAAGAACAAATTGAGAATGCTTCGTAGTTATCGAGAAAAAAAATGAACAGCACTGGGTCATGATCATGGAAAATTATGAAAGGTCATGAAAAAGTCAGGAAAAGTCGTGGAATTTCATAAGGTCGAAAGAGTACGAACCCTGATATACTGTATTTTTTCACAGTATTTGATTTCACATAATGTTGATAAATTGAGAATAAGTGTCCTAATTATTGTACCTGGAAATTCTCAATCATTGCTTTAAATGTTCCTGGAAACCAATGGAAAAGTTCTGTACTCTGTAGTGTCAGGGAGAAGGGACTGCCCTTCTTGATTTTCTATTTTTCTGCTTTTATCTAACAGCTTTTTTAAAACGATTCGTATAACTTTCTGTTACAGAATGTCAGAGAAGATGTGACGGATATCAGGCAAAGGGAGAGAGAGCAGCGTGGAAGAGAAAAGGGCAAGAACTAGACTTCCAGTAAAATCTTATAACCTGTTTCCATAAAACAGTTCACAGCTAGCATATTATAATTTATACTTTTTTCTAATTCCTTTCAGCATTACAAATATACAGCAGCACACTATGACAATCTAAAAGCTAAATCCTTTTCCGAGCCTAGTGGCCCATGGGGCCGGCACTTATCTCCGGTTTCTGTAGTGTTAAGTGGACGAGAGTCCTTGACTCCCCCTGGACGGGACATTAATCCATCGCAGGTTAGCTCCCAGCCGAAGATGGTACTCATTTACCGACCTCGTAAGGATGGAAAGCTGAGTAAGCTTTGGCGAAAAAGGTCACACAAATGTTCAAATTTCGGTAGAGCCGAGGAATCGAACCTGGGACCTTGTGGTTGGAAGGCAGAGATCTTAGCAACTACACCAACCACGCCGCCGACTATGACAATCTCCTATACAGTTTATCCTCACACTTCAAGTTCAAAATTCCAAAGGAATTAAACTTGAAGTTTTCACCTGTTTTTCAAATGTTCTAGTTTTCTTTTTTAATTATTTTGTTTCTTTTGAGAGTTCCAAAGCTAGGTGGGCCATACAATTTTATACTTAAATAATAAAATCTCTTATTATCTACGATCACAGGTTGAACGTGTATATATCAAA
This sequence comes from Isaurus tuberculatus, assembly GCA_025447995.2. Taxonomy (NCBI): domain Eukaryota; kingdom Metazoa; phylum Cnidaria; class Anthozoa; order Zoantharia; family Zoanthidae; genus Isaurus; species Isaurus tuberculatus. The sequence continues at coordinate 6,828 of JAOEHV020500034.1, forward strand.
ACAGGTAACGGAGCTGAAGTCCCGTAGATGTGTGGTTAATTTGGTAATACAAATAGCTCTCGATTTAGCATTTAAAAATATTAATAAAAACCTCCCTATGATTCAAAATAAATGATTTAAACCGTAGCGGTCAAATTCTTGAACACTTTAACAGGGTTCGCGCTACTCCTTAAGAACTCCTTAGATTTGATTTACTTTTTTAAGGGCGCTGAAAAACTCCTTGAATTTACAAATTTCAGCAAAAACTCCTTAAAAACTCCTTATTTCTTGTCTAACAATCTTCAAACTAGATTGTTACAAAAGCAGAGTACTATAAAAACAATGGCAGTTATTTCTTTTTTGTCAAAGAAACACAAAAAATTACTCCTTAAAAATTGTTTTTAGTCGTTAAATACTCCTTAAAAAGTCCTTAAATTTTGTTTACTCACCCCAGCACGGACCCTGTTTTAATGATATTTTGCAGCTGAAATAGTTAGTCTTTATATTGGTGTTGAGATGAATTTAACAAATTCCCATACAAGGCAAAACCGGCGGCAGTGCGAGTAAAACGCAATATCATATCAACTTACCTTAACTGAAAATAAGACGTTTTTCGTGCAATTAGTTCTTAAAAATAAAATATCGTTGCTTTAATGGGATTTCCATATGGTCAGCTGACAAAATAAAGACACAAAAGATTGGAGTTAAAAATGAGTGAGTAGTTACTAAGTATATTGAATCTTAGCTTGTACTAATTTCTAGCTGTTTTGTCGAGACTTACATTATTTTAAATATTTTTAAATGTATTTTAATAAAGTTATTCTTCCCTCTGCCAATTTGGTTTAGATGTCTTTTCAGCAACATGTTATTATAAGTTCCTTTTATAGATTATTTTAATAACTTTTTAAAGTGATGTACAAAATTAGAAACGGATATTGGTTTCAACTTCAAGCCGGTGTGCTGGTCAGAGATCGTCATCGTGCTGAAATGTATTTCGACTTGAATAGCGTTCGGAATAGAAGTTCTGCATCGCTTGGAGTTTCACGATCACTTTCATTCTTTAGTTTTAGGAGTTTAACATTTCTCGGATTATAAGTTACGGTTTGGGTAAGGATTATTTTCACTACATTCCTTTAATCCTGTGTTAATGTTTGAGTAATCAAGCTAGACATGAGCATACGCAGTAGCAGGATGACAGTGCCAGACCGTCACACAGGGGATAAAATATAAATGTTGAAAAGAAAATGTGTAACTTTTCGTATTTTTTAAAATGAACTCCTGCCAAATCATAAAACAATGTATTCATTTTTTCTGAAAAGCTCCTGTATGACACACAACTGTAGTGTAGACGATGAAACACAGTTTTTTTGCTTTCAATGCTGATAACCCTGACTAAAATAAAACAGATTACGTCAGTATGGACGTCAGCGTATCCTGTGTTTAAGCAGGCACTTCTTTCTTTCTTTTTATAAGAAATTAGTTAATGTAATCGAACCTTTACGAGTTCAATAGGGAATTAATTTGCTCGAGTGTGGTTTTTAAAAAGAATCAAAATTACGTGAGCCCGTACTTAGTTACTAAAAAAATTATAAAAAAATCACGGTGAAAGAGCAAAACGTGACAGTGACAATTACTGAAAACACCGGCCATTTTATTTGTTTTCAAGATTTTTCTTTGAATTAGCTTTGTATTGTTTATTATCCAATCAGATTTTAAGTGTTTGAGATTGTAATTGCACGAAATTACAAATTTCTGCTCGGAATTTACACATTTTTTGCACAGAATTACAAAGTAATTGCACTGCTCTTGACCAATCAGAATCAAGTAAGTTTTTCATGTATGGGATTAGCTCATAAACTGCTGTAAATTGATTTCTATTAAATGAGAATCTGATTTTTTTGTTGCTTTGAGGATCAAAATAAAACATGTATTTATTGTGAAAAAATTGATCAAAATTGGTTCATTTTGCTTGTTTTCTTCAGCATTTGTTCCAAATTCTCACTCGGTGTCAGCTGTTGACGAACGAGTATTTTATTCGATGAACTAAGGGGTCGTGCGAATCAAAAGCAACAGACATCTTGTGAATTTAAATAATTAGTTTGACTTGTGAATTTGTATAGATAGAAAGGGGTTCAAATTAGGAACACCCAAGAGCAGTGAACTGAACTTCTACAGTAAACTTCACATGAACAGCTGTCCTCTCATTGAATGACCATTTACATGATCAGAGCGATAGAGTTTTGACAACTTCGACCAAAAAACTCACTTTCTTAAATTGAAGGTAAACCGGTAAAAAATTATTCTTGTTTAAGTATGTATATATTTATCTTTCAAGCAATGATTATAATACATATCTTAAAAAAGATACGTAAAACTATATACATTACTTTAGAACAGTTAAATACTTAGGTTATATAAAAACACTCGCTCAAACTAAAACTCTGGTGATCAAAAAGGTTTTTGTTCGTCATGCAAAATAAGAATTTACTTAGGACAAACTTTGTTTGAAAAAGCAAGTAGAAAATAAATTCTTCTTCGTAGTAAAAGTATGGCTAGTTTTTTTTTCGAAGTAAGAAGAGAACTATAGGCGGAAAATTTGTACCTTGAATGCAATCGTTTTCAAGTATAAAGGGTAAATTCAAGCGGATTAAACCGAACTAAAAAAATGCGGTGAATTGTGAATAGTTTATAAACAAAGAACAGCTCTACACTGGTCAATTATATATTTTTTTAAATGTTTGCTGATGCACTTTATGCGTCTATGGTCGGGAAAAAATTCACATAGCAGTCTACGCTTTTTGATATACGAACCAGTAAACTTCATATCTTATGTATTGGTGTTCTTTTGTTTGACGACTCCTGCTAAAAATTACTCTTGATGTGCACATCTCGCACACACGAGCGTAATAAATCACGAGCTTTAATTTTATCTGTGCGTTCATGTACAGTATTAACCTAACAAAATGCAAGAATTTGCTTGACAAACTTTATTGGTACGTAGCCTGGGTTTGTTCTCAGCTTGTTTTTGATATATTTTTGAGTAAATCTCAACAAAAGTGTTCTTGTAAAGCTTGTTCTTACAAAAAAGCTTGTAAAATAAACGTAATTAAACTCTAATTGTCGGCCATTAGTTCTTGAGCGACAAACTAAAATTTTATCAATTTTCACCAATCTATAGGGAAAAAAATGTCGGCCCATTCAACTTCTTTTAAGTTGTTCAAAGGATTTTTTGATACATTAGCTTAGAATTGGAAAAACTACAAAAACAGATAAGATGATGTGTAAAGTTTCGGTTTGGTTTGGTTTTATTAATTTTCAAATTTGTTAGTCATTGTTAGATTGGTTCTTTCCCTATTGCTAAGCTTTCTATGCAAATAATTTTCATGAAGAAGTGTCACCATTTTTTTAAAATCAGTCATTCGTGCTCACGACAAACTTTTCCAACTGAAAAGTAAACACAAAATTATGAAAACGAAATAAATTACAAATTTAAATAAAGTGCAATTCAAACTTTGACTCAGATCATGTCGGCAGCTGCATTTTTTGATTGACGTCCACCAAAAACCAAGTTCGACGTTGGAAATAAACTGCACTTGGAAATGAAAACGGCTGCAAAATTGCTTGGATAATTACCAAACGAAAACGTCATCTTTTTCGCTGCTTTTGTTTTATAACATTAAAAACCTGATTTGACGCAGGTTGTGTTAAAAAATCATCCCGCGGCAACGTTTTTTTAATCGTTTTGATTTATTTTAAAATTTTATTTTCTATTCCTATATAAAACTAAAAGTATAAACTGATAAATTTTGAATTTATGTTGCAGGATTTTTGAGGCATTTTCTTGGTATCAGCATCCTTAAGAAACTAGATTTAAACCATACTTTTATACTGTCGTTTAATGGCAAATGTTGAATTCAAAATTTTTAATAAATCACATTGAATGAGGTATGAGAACTTCCGTTAAAACATTTCTGGATAACTGAATGTAATTATTGTTAGATATTGTTATCGCAGTGTTAAATATAGGGCGTGTTTTTACCGGACGTGTGTACAATAAATTTCAATACGGTTTTGGACTTTTCAGGTTAAACAAACAAAAATCTTTACAATTAGTACAATATAGCAATTGATTTTTGAGATAGAAATCGACTCTTGAACAATACTTCAAGTTAATTGCTTTTTTTAAATGCATTAGATAGTTCCGGTGCAAGAACTTCAAATATTAAAACTATTTAATATTCGTTTTTTGAATTCGTTTAATTTCGGAGGAAGAATTCATCACCTTTTAAACACTTTAACATAAAGTATTTCAATTAAAGGTTAATAATTACAGACAAGGCTATTATTTTTTCTGCCCCAACTCCCACGCACTAAAAAAGCCAAAGGAAAATTTTAGATTGGGTAAAAGAAACTCTTTATTGAGAACATAATTGTTTTGACTCGATATCCCAGGGCTTTTTATTATTTTAATAAGTTACGTTTTTATTGCTACAACTACGAAGCGGAAAACGCCTGTCCACGAACTCATTTTTCGTGCAATTTGAGTTATCAACTATAAAAAAATAACTTTTATTGTGCGTTCCGCGCAAGTGGACTTAAAAAAACTTTGCGGTATTGAAATTTTTCAGTTTTACTTTGTACAATGTTTGTTGAAGAAAGAACTCTCATATGAAGCTAAAATAAATTTAACAAGCCAAAATCAAGCCAATGCGAAGTATATTAAAAACGTTGTGTCAGTATTCTTTTTGAGTGTCTGTTCTCAACATTCAATTCAAAATATAATGATTTTGAGCCAATGTTTACAAACTTATAGTCAATACTTTCAAAACATCTTGTAGTTAGTCTTTGAGTAAAGAGAATACTTTTATTGTTGGTAGCTCTAAAGTAACAAAATGTATTTGCAAAGTTTTTCATAATCAATAACCTAATCTTATCCAGTGATGTTTGATTTCTTTCTTTTATTTCGCAGTTACGCAACAGAATATTCGTGACAGAGGGCTCTCACCGAGCCGAAACTGTCAAGATCAACTAAGAAGAAGCAAAAAGAACAAAAGCAACAGAATACGTAAGGCGCTGTTTGTCGAAAGACTTCAGAGGACACAAAAAAAATCGAGTTACTTTATTTGCATTTCGCTGGTTGTATATCGCAGTGTTTACTATTTTATTTGCACTCAAACACGCCTCCACAGATTAGAATCTTCTCAAGGGATTTCATTCCGCTTTAATCATTTATGAGCCCTTTGTGTAACGAAAAAATTCGAGAGGGCAGTATTATTCCCAGACTATAACAACTAAACTTGGTATTAATGCGAGGCCGGCGGGAGAGCTAAAAATATTGCATGGTGATTCATTTAATGAACGATTAAGCAGACAAAGTTGAAACAGGCTTGTCAATAATTACATTAATGCTAATTTCTAAGGTAATCCTGGCAGTTGATTGGATGACGCGGTCTAATTAAGTACTCAAACATTTATCAACACTTGCCTTGAAGCTTGACAAACTTGGATATTTGGTTAGTGTTTTATCTGAAGCTGAGATCAGCACCAAACAAATTTGTTATATATGTCAATGAGAGCCAATGTTAGAAAATCAAAATTAATTCATTTATCGGCTCTGGATGATAAGAACTCTTCAGAGAAGGATCAGTAGAAGAACTTCTTACAGAAGAAAAATAATTAAAAAATGTCAGTTTCTAACGGCGAAGCGATCAACGCAAGTTTGATTAAGGATTCCTCTCAATATTCGACGGCTCGTATTGGTTCAGTTATTTACCTCTCAATGGTAGGAACTCTTGGGCTTATTGCGAACGGACTTGTAATAGCAGCATTCTGGAGATACCGCAAACTTCGAACTGCCACAAAGAATTTGTTTATTTTAAACTTAGCGGTTTGCGACCTCGTGTTGTCAACACTCGACTTAATCTTTTCCATTAGTTCCAGTTTTCGTGGCAAATGGCTCTACGGATCAGCAGGCTGTTATGTCTACGGCTTTTTCCATTATTTCTTCATCAGCAACACAGTGAGTACATTAGCCGTGATATCTGTGGATCGTTTTTACTACATCACTAAACCCTGCCGGGCACACACGTCGATCATAACTAAGTTTCGTGCCGGTGTTATGATCGGTCTTGTGTATACATATACATTTGTATTCACCGTCCCTCCAGTCGTAGGATGGAACTCATTCGTTGAAGAGAAGCACTTCTTTAGTGGTTGTTATATTGACTACAGTGATCAGAATGCTGCCGCCATTTCTTATTCGCTTACAGCTTCGGTTTTTTTATTTCTTGTCCCCTTAACCGTCATGCTTTATTGTTATGTTAAAATCTTTCTCGCCGTTCGGAAGAGTACACATAGGACCACAAGTAAAAAATCTTCTGTAATTGGAGTGAATGGAAAAACAGCAAGAAAAAAGTTTCCACTAATGAAAAGAACTCATATACAGACAGCAAAAATGATTATAATGGCAGTGTTTTTCTCAATGATAGTATGGGTCCCTTATGTTATTGTTTCTTTGGTCAAGGCGTTTAGTGGCGGAACTGACAGTTGGTCCGCTGCGTCCCATATAACAGTCTTAATCGCCAAGTCTTGCGTTATCTATAACGTGTTAATTTACGTGGTGTTAAACCGCAAATTTAAAGCGGCCGTTTTGGACATGTTATGTTGCGGAAAGCGGCCTAAGGGAATGGATAGGTACGTACTTGGTGCCTCTGCTCGCCAAAGGCTAAGCAGAATTCTCAGTGACACAGAGAGAGACGTCCCGTCACAGACAGTCGAAGGTCAGAGAAGTCGTCTAACTGCTCTTAACTCTCAACAGCAAAGATTGAGCGTACCTAATGGTTCAACGGAAAGCAAAGGGAATGATTATTCTATGGAACTTAATATAAGTCAGCAGGGAAGTCACTTGCAGAGATCTGTTGAGTTTAACAAGGAAATTTCATTTCAAGATTTGACTGCGGGGGAAGACGAACCTCGTCTTAGAGCGAATACATTTAGGGAAAACTCAACAACGAGAACTTTGAAGTCGAACTTGAAAGACTCGCCGCGGACACTAGAGAAACAGGACACATATGCGATTGTAACACGTGACGGAGTAGGAACCTCTATAAAAGAAAAAGGCTCATTTAAGGGTAGAACTGCTTGTCGTGATGTTTTCTCGACAGGTGTCAACGGACGTGCACATACTGAAAACAAAGTTTCAACTCTATCCGAGGTTAGACGAACAGCTCTTAGCAAAATAAGGGCATTGTCGCGTCGTAAACTGCCAGACACACCTCAAAACACTAATTTAACAACCACAACTGCTCCAGATATTGACGATGTTTCAGATAACAAGGACAAAACAGATGAGAAAGAAGAGAATTGCTTAAATAAAGGCGATAGAGAGTCAAACAGCTCTAATTCAGCAATTAATTCTTCTGCAGTTGTTAATCAAATACATTCAGCACACAATAATGGCGGCATGCTCAACGCTTATAAAGTTGTCCGAGCTACAAGTCAACGAAATTCGGAAAGACCAGTTTCTTTGAAACATCGACGGCATTTAAATTCCAGAAAAGAAAGTCCAAGTTTGAGAGAGAGTATAAGATCTCTCTATTCACGCAGTGAAAGTGTAACTAATCATAATGATGTCGAAAACCGATGCAAAACCATAGATCGAAGGATTTGCAATTCATCATCAATTCAAAAGCGATATTCGAAAAACCGCGGAAATGGTAATCACAAATATGGTAGCAAAAGAACAAAAACTACGAAACAAGGAACAAAAGCAATTCGAAGCACTGGAAATCCCTCAAAATCACGATTAGCTAGTATTAATTCTCTTGAGAGATCATCACCAAAAGATTTGGAGAATATTCAAAATTACTGGAAAAGAATGAGTTTGTGCTTAGATGATGTCGACTTGAACGATGGAACTATTGTAGTTGTTTGATGACAGTGCCGCGGAGCAGTTTTTAGAGTGCAGAGGAAAATTTAAGTTTTCGGAAGCAGGGGAGGACAGAAAGTTTATTGATTCTTTTACCATATTTTATGCATAGAGCAAAACATGCAATGCATGCAATGCATGTTTTGCCTTCCTTTTTATCTGAACGGTCAACTGAACGGTATTTTAAAGGAGCATACAATCTTTTTTTTTAAGAAATTTAAGTCGGAAAAAAATTGGGGGAAGGGGGGGGACGCAATTGCTTCCCTTGTTCCCGCCCGTCCTAACCTGCCAGCTCCGCGGCCCCTGTGTTTATGTATGTTAACTTTTTGATAAAGAATTTATTTTGCAACAATTCAAACAAAAGCAGGGTTGAATATACCAGTTGTTGTTTGGTTGAAAACATAGTATTTCACTCGCTCAAGCACGGTATATATATCTTCTTATGTTAGCAAACAAAATGCTTCCTCTCTTTCTTTCCTACAGCGGAAATTTATTTTCATCTTTCCTATCTTTCCTCTTTCCCGCTTTACGTATTTTATTCCCATTAAAAATGAAATCGGGAAATTGTAACGAAAATTCAGTTGTGCACTTCTATCACCAAACGTTAGAAAAATGCTTATTATACAAATATATATAAGGTCAGTTGCGATGGGTTCAAATGTCATTTTAACCACGTCTAGACGTGCCATCAGTGTTCTTTTAGAAAAATTCACCACTTTTCCGCCTCCTACCATTGGAGTTTTAACTATAGTTTTACTGACGGCACCCCATTCTCAAAAGTTAAAATATTAGAGCCGATTAAACCAACCCGTACGCAGAGAGGGTACATCTGCGTTTTACCCTGCGTTTTTCTTCACTTTTTCTGCTACCTGACTCTACTTCTTTAAAAATTTTTAACCCTACTGACTTGTAGGCTTGTAAAAGAAAAAAAATGGCGAAACGTCGAGTTGCGGGCGCCAGTATTTACAATGCTAACAGCCTAAGATGCAAAGATTATCATTCCGAAATCTCTTGATTGCGATTCCGCGCAGGCTCGTTAGGAGATTCATGTGCCATTTACGGCAAAAACCCCTTTAATTGTAAAGGAAACTTTTTCATAAATTGGAACTGAAAATTGTTTTTTTTTTCTTTTGGGACTTAAGATAAAAGGCTGAGGTACAAAATTAACGTTTGTAAAGTAAATCTCACTCATAAAAGGTAATTTAATTTAAAAATTAATTCGTATGGTAATAGATAGCCAGCCTTAGCTGTTTCAGTGTATATTGGTAAAATCCAAATTTGTTCAAAATATTTAACATTTTTTAAAAAACAAATAATTTAAACTTTGTAATCACTTCAACATAAATTCATTTTTCCTCAGCCGGTAAAACGAAAATGATATCACTCATCTAGCCTTCTTTTTCAAGTTGAATATGGGCGTCAGCATAAAGATGCTAACAGCCACGGGTATCAAAAGATTATGCTTCCGAAATCTCTTGATAGCGATTCCGCGCAGGTCCGTTAACAGACCTACGTGCCAGTTACGGCAAAAGCCCTTTTTAACTTATCTCTGGACTAAAGTGAACTAGTTGTCACATCATTATCTTTTGCTTGTGGGACCTTACTTATATGCGTACCTTACACAATCCTAAAATTTTTATAGCAAAGTGCTATAATCGTGATCTGGATCGATTCCATAAATGGGAACGATATGTTCTTAAAAGCAAATGTTTTTTTATAACTTTGTTTGGTAAATACTATCAACTCTTTCCAGCAACTTAAAAAACAATAACTTTAGAATTCATTATCACATTTGACGCCCATCTTTCACCTGACACCAGGATGGCCGAGTGGTTAAGGCGTTGGACTTAAGTTCCAATGTGCGAATGCACGCGTGGGTTCGAACCCCACTCCTGGTAGGTTTTGCCAATTCTCGTTTTTTTTTTCTTTTTTTCATTAATTCTTTTTTACGACTGTTTCGTTTCTTTATTCGCCTAATAGTTTACAGGCCTCCAGGTACGCTATATTTTGGCATACGTGATTTCGAGAAGTCTTCGACAAACTGTAATTTCTCCTACTCGTAAAAGCATCGTGTTTTGTTCCATTTTAGGTCTAACGTAAAGGATTAATCATCGTATGATAAGAACTGAAGCTGTCGTTTCGAACATTACAGCAATTTTCATTGACATATTAAATAAAACTTAAAGTTTGAAAAACTGTCAAACGAACTTTCAACATCGAGTTGTCAGGATCGCGACTTGCGACATAACAGGATAATTTTCGAATTTGAGAAAAATGTATACTCAGAAAGTTTGGATTCGAGTCGAATAACATCAAATCAGTATCCTTTACAGTTTTATAAATACAATCATGGTTAACTAAAGCACTTGACTACTGAAGGCCCGCTCACGCTGAGACAAGGCGGACAATTGATTAGAATAGACCCTTTCACGGTTTTTTTCAAAATTTTATCTGGACCATTAAGCAAAACTTTATCGCTACTAATTGAAAGAATGCTTTAGAATTAGTATATCTGACGAGTTTGGGATTAATATGTGATAAGATGGTGAAGATATAGCCGTATAAATTTAATGAATGTTACAAGCGCCTTGATTTGCTGTCTGCGTTTATTCTGTCCACTTTAAAAACTAGGACAAATTGCCTCCTGTCTTAAAAGATTTCATCCACATGTACGCAAAAACAGCAAGCCACAACTTCTAGATCAACGCTTTTAATATCATATTAACAGTGCAACACAGGGAACTAGTCACCTATGAAAAAAGTCTTTTAATGACTTTTTGCAAAATTCCCTGACATTAAATGACCCTGGAAAACGTTTTTAAATTCCCCGACTTTCCAGGTTTTTCATGAACCATGGGGCCCTGGGTTTATGTCTGTTAATTAAAGCGGTGGATGGATTTATCTTGCATTAACGTTTGTAAAGAATATTCATTCCCACAAAAATAATTATACAACACATAAATGTTATTTACAAATTTATTGTTTTATTAGCAACATTTAAGTGATTGTGATTTATGCTTTCTTCATCTGTTGTTGAGCTTTGAGAACCCTGACAACAATCTTCTGTTCCTCAATCAGGAATGCTCTGACAATCCTTCAAAAGATAGAAAAGAAAATGTGAAATACAAGTAACATGATAAAAATAGAATTAACTGACAAAATGCTTTATTTACATCTGGTGAATTTTGTCAACTACAGTTCAATAAACTGCAAATAGAATGAGTCAAAATATATACCCAAAACAAACTTAGATAGCCACCCTAACTGGCAAAGGGAGACCAGCCATGATTAATAAGTAGCCTTTTACATTAGTTTTAATTTAATACATAATTTGTTTTTAGAATTCTATACTTTTTATAATAGTTTTTTTTTCTGAATTCATTTTCAGTGTTAAGAACAATGTATCATTTACAATTGAGTTCACTATTTTCGTCATTGTTACCTCTCACGGACACACTTTGCACAGCGGGATCCACCATAAGCACGACTGACTGTCTTTTGGGTTTTAGACATTTGCATCAGCTTCTTTGGCCGAACAGCTGGGAGCTGGTGATATAAAGAGAAAAAAAAACATCAAATCAAATACATCTAGGTTAGTCTAAAAAACTTTGAATAAATAAGCAAAAACTCTCACTGCTCTAACTACCTGCAATGGAGTTAATACTTACTCCCTGCAGCTTCGATTTACAGTCACCACATCGAGGTATCTTTCCAGGTTTTTTGGTGTACAGGTAAACCAGCTTTCCACCTAGCAACACAAAAGTAGATTTTAGAAACTATTTTTTGAGATAATCTATCATAATCACTAAGGAAGAAAAAAATCATCAAATATTGATCTCATAAACGGCAAGCAAAACTACATTACATTGTTGATGCATAATCTCTTTTAAACTGACCTTTAAGTATTGAAGGCAATCTAGAATGAGATGCTTAGGTTAACTTCTAAAATTCATTGTCATAATTTATATTTTTTACTAGATGTCGTAGTTTGGAATCATGCCCCTGAGAATTCTTTTTCGTCAATAAAACTCTAGGATTTTCCAAAACCATATTTAGAAAAACCGAGACCTAGAGAAAGAACAGTGGGAAAAAGTTTGTTTTAGGATTTTCCACGATCGACACTCGTTTTCCAGGCTTTCTAGAACTCTGCTTAAAGCAATTTTAAAGTCTTTTGATCGTAATATCGTAGATAGCTGTAAAAAAATCGTAGAAAATATCTAAATACACAAAGTACAAAGTGAAAACAACAGCAACATCAGAAATAAGTCTCTATATATATATACCTGGTGTTTTGGAGCTTCATTTTCCAATATCAAACGGCGAAGAATATGGAAGAAAAGAATAAATTATCATGTCACACTAAAAGCACAACATTTATTCACCAAGAATATATAATCATGATAAAATCTGTGACTAAAGACGGCGAACTTACATTCGTTTTCTGTTGGATTTGGTGTTATAGGAAAGACGCCTCCTGTAAGTTAACCGCTGCGCCATCTACAACAAATACACATCAATTGGTCTGAAAATTAACCTTTAGTCTAATGATAAGCTTTATTTGATCGGATTTCAAAAAATGATCAACGATTACGATGGATTCTAAGTTCAACCATATCCACAAACCTTTCAGAAACTTTGAAGACGGGAAAGAGACTGATCATACGCCTGCGCGGCATTTTGGGTAGATTGGAGCCCGCAATCATTACCTTGCACGTGCTAGAAAACATGGCTGATGGTCGATTAATTCAGAAGATCTTCCACAGACTGAAACCAAACACATAAACTACAAAAAATTCAGGTTAGTGTATGAATCAGTAATACTTTTAATACTGAGGTGTGTTTCAAGTTGTTTGTTGTGTGCGTTACTCGGGCTTTAACTCGAGTTATGAAGTCACTGTCAGACGAAGAATTGTATATTTTGTAATGGTGGCCATAAATTGATTTTACTAGGGTATTCCTTTCTGTAACATAAAGTTATGGTATCAATAGAAGCCCTAGAATAATTTGAAACTTACAATAAAATATAGCTTAGTAATTTAAAAGTTATAAGAAATAAGTAAATAACTAAATTTACAATATTAAATTATATTAGTAAATATAGTAACTAGTTTACTGCTAAAATGCAAACATATATTACAAACCTGTTTACATATAACCGAATATACAGATTTTGTCTCAGATGAATTCTTTAAAATCTGGTTTATGATTGATATTTTATTTTTGTTATCATTTTCAACAGAGCTGGTGAAACATATTCATTCGTCAACAATGAATACAAATATGTCATATGGATTTGATGGAAAAGACAGACCTGCAACTGATATAAATTTAGAAGTGGTCATTCCAATGGATGAAATTGATGATTCGGGGCAAAAACAAAAGTCTGAAAGTAGCAGTCTCGGTAATATTGGAGATGAGAACAGCTTGTGTAGTTATACCAAAGATAACAAACTTGAAACTGAGAAAAACAAAAATAAAGATTTTGTTGCTCCAAGTGACTCTATTATTCATGGTGAAGGAAACAACAATAGTTCTATTAAACTTAGAAACTCTCAGGTAGAAGAAAAAAGTAATAGTAATTATTTGAGTAAACAGAAAGGATTGCTAGATGAAACCAATGATGACAAGTCATTGGTATCTTCAGAGTATGTGATGTCACAGTTGGGTCACGCAAAACAGTCCTGTGATTTGATTGTGAATACTGAGACAGAGTCGAGCAAAATCACTAGTTATGATGTAGTAGAGACAATTACTGAGAGCTTTGGGTGCCAAGAACAGTCCCTAGAATCTACTGCTATTTCTTCATGTCAGTATCGAGAGGGAGCTATTGAGGATTCAATCAATGAGAAAGAAATTAGTGGTGGAATTAATCCACATACTCTGGATGAAGAAAAACAGGACAAAGTTGCTGTTAATTCAAACCTGGAGCGTTACCCAGTTACAAAAGAGGATATAAACCAGTTTTCTTCAGCTTTTAGTTGTGAAAGGAACCATAATACTGCTTGCACAAAACAAAACCGACTGGTTAATGCAGGGCTTGGAGATGGAGAGAACACTGAACTTCACTCAGATCAACAACTTTATTCATTGAATTCAATGAAAAAAGAACTCACAAATTGTTTGGCTGATGAAAATCTGATTGAAAAAGAAAAGGATGAGAATGATGCTGAGTCAAGTGATTTGGAAGAATCCAGTGGAACAACAACAACCTCTACAGAATCGGATGATGAAGCAAGTTCTTCTTCCACTGATGAGTAAATTTATTTTGTTTTTGTTTTGTTAATAAACAATGCTAAATCTCAGCAGTACTCCTCTAGCCTGTTACTTCAATGTAAAACTACATTATAGTTGGTTAATTTTTAGAGCTACTTGTAACAGGGTGAATAATGGTTGAACAAAGTAAAAATATAAGTTAAAGACAAATTTAAAGTACAATTATATCACAGCAGATAAAAACTATAAACAAAATTTAAAAAAAATTATTTTTATGTTTCAACCACCAATATCCGTTAAATAGACATAGAGAAAGATATTGTTATGTACCATGGTTTACAAGTGGTTAAAACTCAAAAATTAGATTTACAAGCTATCCACAATAACATTACTGCTAGTCAGAGTAGATAGGAATATAGCATACTAATTAATGTTAATTTTAATTGACAGTTAATTGAGCAGTACATGGTAAGTTATGGTGGTAAGTTATTAATATGAAACTATATGAACGTAGAAGCACCAAAGATATTAAACATTTTAGATATACGAATATATTTTTTATTCTAGACATGTTTCGA